>LT658524.1:0-25095 GCA_900128575.1 Stramenopiles sp. TOSAG41-1
AACTTAAAAGAAATTAAACCACATCACCACCTTCAATTACTGAAGACGTTTCCTAAGACAACGCCTAAACAAACGTGTTATAATATAATAATACTAACATACTACTACGTGCATGCAGCCTCAAAGGTCGGAGTTGAAGATGCATAATTTTTTATCATCATGATGTTACCAATATCCAAAGCACTTTTGCAATTGTATTTGCATGCTAGAAGCAGGATCCAAGCGAAACGACAAAATCTTTCTTCTTCTAATTTTCTTGTTTTCTGTACATATAATAATAATATTATCATCATTATCGTTATTATATATTATAATAACAACATCATCATGATGTTATAATAATACTAACAACATACTACTACGTGCATGCAGCCTCAAAGGTCGCAGTTGAAGATGCCTCCATGCCCCCCCCTGCATGTGCGCACATTTCCGTGAAGGTCTATTCCATACTCCATCATACGCATTAACAACAAACACAATGTCAAGACTTAACCTAATCCTAGTGGCCATATCAGTGCTCTANGTCGCGGCCAATGCTGACAGAGTCAAATACGAAGTTTGGTACAACACGAAATGCTCCGGTGATCCAGCATATTTCCAAGTTAAAGAACCAATAGGCAAATGCACAAGATTGTATNCTAGCAGTTCAAANAAAANTNCCGCAGACCTGAAACAGACTGTTTATAGTGGTAGCAAGACATGTGGTGGTAACTATAAGACTGAGAATTCCCTGAAAAAAGCGTGTACACCGCTTATGGGAGTATTTAGCACCAAGTACACTACGATCACTGACGCAGCTGTTTCGGATGCTCGATCAAAAAGTGGTAACCTAGTAAAAGAAGCATATGACTTTTCTGACTCTTGCGCAGTGGCATCAGATTCTTACGTTGAGTATACCATTTGGCCTGCAACCGCCAATGGTAAATGTCTTTCAACATCTTTTGGTAATCAGATACAAAAGTGGGATTCGAAGAAAACTACTACAACATCCTATACCAAAGCTGGTTGCAAAGGCACAGCAACCCCTACAGCCAAGGACATTAACAAATGTTTAAACACAACAAAAACATCAGCAAAATCAGAAAAATTCATTACCTCAACTGTTAGCTCTGCTACAGTCGCGTTTAATGCCATGTATGCAACACTATTTGCATTCATTGTGGCAATGAATTTGTTGCAATAATGTAACAATAATTTATCTGGAAAAGGATTGCTAAATGAGCATATTGCTAAAAAAGCATATCCGTACTCACACACAACTCATATCATACTTCACGCTATAAACCCATTTTTCACAAAATGGTATTTTCGCTTCACACACAACTCTTAACAAAATACTGTGTACAAAAATGTTTTGTCCAGCGCATCACCATCGTGTGTTCGCATGTATTTTAATTTATTAATTATGAATTAACTGTAATTTATAAAAATGATTTAATTAAGTCATACATATTTATGTAAAAGTATTACTCGTTTCGTTCGTTGGATAGAGTAGCTGGTCTCTTAGTAACCTTAAAATCATTTTAAATTACAATTATAATATTTAAATATTTAATTTATTAGCGAAATTGGATTCTCAGATTTATGGTAAGTCGCATCCGCTTGATGCCGTGGCTGGGTTCGACGTTAGTTCCAAAGCAGATGATATCAGTAACAAATCCTGACTGGAGGTTTCTTCACTGTTTGCCTCGAAAGCCGTATAAAGTGGATGACGACGTTTTGTACGATGATCAACGCTCGTTGGTCTGGGATGAAGCGGAGAATAGGATGTGGTCTGTCATGGGTGGCTTCATGATGCAACTACGAGGTACGAGTGCGCTTTGATCCGGTTGCTTTTTTCCTTTGTACTATTGGGGTTTACGAAGACCTCTTCCTCCTCGGACTGTTTGATTTCCATCGCTCTTCACTTTAGACACAATGGGAAGGCGCTGTTATTGGACTGGAAAATGGAGGACTGATTTTTAGTAATCGCTCTCCCCATCCTCGTCCGCAAACATGCTCAACGCGAATTTAGACTCCTCATCATCACTACTTTCTTCATGTTTGAAAACCCATCGATTCAGAGCCTTTTCCTCAATTTCCTTCGAAGATATTCTACACGCGCATTCCCAACCACTCATCCCTTCGATATACCCCCCCAGCTTCTCCCTACACATGTGGAATATCTGTTCACGCATAAACGGTTCTTTCACCTGCTGCCAGGGCGACAACTTGGGACCATTATTTGATGCATTGAGGCATCGTTTCAGCGTCTGCTCCACCGTCTCTTTTTCCCGCATGTCCGACAGTATCCCCTGTAATATCTCCAGTATAGATGAATCATAGTCCACATCCAGCTTGTGCTGGGATAAAGGATATCTGTACATGTCGAAGGGGTGCTTGGTATTTGTTCGGATGTAGCGGTGGCACCAGAAGCACAGTCTTGAGTTGTTGTTTTCTCGGATGATCATTCCAGGGTGCAACCTAATCTCACCCCGCTGCTCCGCCGCCTCGGCTTTAAACCAATCGCTTTGGAATCTGGAGGCGGCCATGAGGAGGATCTTAAAGACACGCACCTCGTCGCTTCTGACCGTATCGGTACATATTTTGTCGGTGAGGTGCACATAACAGTAGTAAATACTTCTATATACGGCTGTCGACACACAATATCGATTAAAAGGCGCATATTTTCTGGGGCTGAAGTAGGTGCACCCCTTGGGCAATTGCAGCTCGAGCGTGGTGGTTGTTTTGCTCGTGATCCACTCTTCCTTTTCCTTGTCCCACTCCTTTTTGTTTGATACGCGGGGTATTAGGCACCACAACGCGTACAAGTACCCAGCCCTGCTATTGGCACACGCGTCGACAGGAGACCAAACTTCTTCGAGCGTGACATAGCCGGGGATTTCTTGACTGGTAAGCGCGGATTTCACGGCTTCCAGGTGGTTCATGCAGTGGAACCTAGCGACAGCCTCAACGATCGCAGCGGTGAACCGTCGATGGATGCGCCGCACGGTACGGGCGAGCGTGCTGGCAAGGTCTTGGGGTCGATTGAGCCCGTCAGTGGAGGGTAGGAAGAGGATGATATGTGTTAGCAGGGAATTTGGGAGCGATGACAGGGACGGGGTGGATGACATGGCCCCAATGAGCCCAAGATCAAGGTACCTCCCTCTCGAGCAAAATCTGCCGCTTTTAGGATTTTTCACAAACCAATGTTTTGAACTCAATGCTTTATTATATTTTCTTCAACTCAGCAGAAGTTTGCGCTGAGACACACGCACACACACACACACGCAAACACATTATTCATACTACTTTCTTACATAATATACTACTTTTTTTTATTATCTTTTTATTATATCAATTCTCTTCTTCAACTCAGCAGAAAATAAGAAAATCACAATTATTTATTGTGCCTTACCCTGTGTTGTGCTGTATATTCACTCCTCCCGAAAAAATTGGCAATTATATATATAGGATCGTTGAGACTACTGTACGCTGTACCGGACGACGATGACTGCGCAATGTATTTATTATTATAACTATTTACTATAGAAGTTAGCATTATATTATTATATTTTATTCTATATATTATATTATTTTTTTGCTTATTTGTATTATATTGCTATACAGTATGTAATAATGGTTATTTTCAACAATAATACATTATTATTATGTTTTATATTATATTATATTTTTTTACTTATTTACATTATTGCTATATGTAATAATGATGATATGATGATGTATTATACAATAATACATGCGTTGTTCATCATTGTTGTCAGTCATATTCCTCCTCTCCAAATTTATTTAAATTTTTTTTATTTTTATTATTATATTTCTTCTTTCTTCTGTTGTGCCGTTTTGTTCAACAGACAATGAAAAAGTGTAATGAATGACCAAATCAAAATTGATTATTTTTTATTATTATTAATTATTATCCTTACACAGCATTTCAATCATATTATATATATATATTTCATCAATTATTATAATGATAATTACTTTATTTATTATTATTATCAATTATTATTATTTAATTTATGTCATTATTATCGATGAATTATTTTTTTCTTTCCCTTTTTTTCTTCTTTTTTTTATTATATATATATCATTGGTCATACTTATTATTTATTATTTATTATCACTTATTATTATAAATAATATTATATCACTTCTGCAGGATTGATTATTATCCTATTTCAATATACAAAAACAACAATAGAGAAGAACAACGAAAAAATATATAATTATTAATAATAAATAATAATAATAATAAATAGGAAAAAAATTGAAGAATTGCTGTTGCTCTGAATGCCAAAGTTGAGAAGACTCGACGGGATCGGCCGGCCGTCGCTGCTTCGTTCCTCGTCGCCCCCGCCAGCCAGCCAGCCAGCCACAACTTGGGGTGGCAACGATCGGTTCGAACGCACAAAGGCATTGCTCCGTTGACCCTTGGCCTGCCCGCGCCCGCTGCTGCAGACTCCGAGGGAATCTTCGTCGTTGTTGTCCACGTGTGGCAGTATGGAAGCCAAACGAACATTGACGCCTGTAAATATATTCCCCGAGGCCAACATGAGCGTAGACCACGACAGCAGCGGCAATAGCTTTGGCAGTGACATTGAAAACAAAGAGTACTACTCGACAATGAACAAAGACCAGGCCAACCGCATGCCGCGGGGACCAGACCCCAAGCACTATCCCTCGTCGCCACACCAGCACCCCCAGCAGCCTGCTCGTTTCTCACACCCCCAGTACACCTCGAGCGACGCTTCGAGGAAAAAGGCTACGCCGGACACAACCTCGGCGGGCGCTAGGACACTTGCGCCTGGCAACGGTACATTTTTGAATACCAGTCACTCCTCCAGCCAATTTGGTGGCAACGTGTCCCATCTAATATCGAGCGACTCCTCGTCTAGCGACTCTGAGGACCTAGAAAGCTCTGGAGCAGAAGAAGGAGAGGTTGAAGACGACAACGCGGCAAAAAATAGCAAAAATAGCAATAAAAATGAAATGGAAAAAGTTTTCCGTCGTGATCGAGCCAACTCGAACACCAGTAGCAATGGCAGTACGAGTGGCCACAAAAGGACTTCGACCCCCACCCCCAGCGTCCAGCGGAACGAAGAAGCCATGATCGCCGAGCTATCGCAGTCGTTCGACCTGGCGACGAAGATAGGCAAACAGGTGGCTTTGGAGGCGCAAATCAAAGCCCAGCAGCAGCGCTTTCATGCCCAGCATAAACATCATGGCGGCGTGGCCGGCGAGAGCTCTAGGGACTATGCCACCCATGCTGGCTCAAGGGTGAACGCTAAACACAACAACAATAGAAACAGCAGCCCGGCTATGGACGAGCAGCAGCCACGGAGGCCTCGCCAGCCGCAAGCGCCGCAGACCAACTCCAGTCTACCGCTTCCTCCGTCATCACAACAAAAGCAGCCAAACGCGAAGTATCCGCCAAAGATTAAACGCCACACACACGAGAGTCTTTTGTCCCTTACGCGTTCACCAAACCTTCCACTTCATCCATTAAGTGCACCTTCGGCGCCTGGTAGCAGCAGGGCAAGCCACAGTACCGTCAGCAACTTGATGGTTTCTCCAGAAGTACTGGGGCGGCTAAGGAAAGTACAAGAGAACGACGACGAGGGAAAATATTCGCAGAGCAGTGCGGGAGAGTATACGTCAAACTGGGGCGAAACGGACGAAAGCATGACGGAGGATTCGAGTACCGAGACTGAGGACGAGGAAGTCAGGCACATTGTATCTTTGAACAAGCGCCAGCGCGACATTGTCAACATGAAAAACGCCTCATCAACCAACCGAGGGGGCAATGGCCTAAGAATCCAAGTTCCATCCCCATCAGATACTATCACTGCGGCTAGTGTGCATCCAAAGATGGGTGATGGTAAAGCCAGTGCCAACATGCACTCGGAAGCGCACAACGGTAAAGTGTCTCCCCGCCCTCCTGGGTATGATGCTGCACAAGAGGTTGCCTGGTCGGCGTGGAGCGCCTGCTTGACGGACGATGGGCTAACGTACTACTACAACAACAAAACCGGTGAATCGCAATGGGAATCTCCGTTTCCTACCCGACCACCTTCGTCCACCTCCGTCTCGAACAAACCTGCTTCCGATCCAGCCCCACCCAAACAAGCGCCTGCCAATCATGTACAAACCAAGTCAAAAAAAAAGTCGGATGGCAAGAGCAAGCTGAAGGCTGTAAATTTAATGTTGCAGGAAAACACCGTTTTGACGCCCAAGACTATTGGGATCAAAAAAACTGCGCAAGACAGAATCGTCCACTACCCTACGCATGGGCATAATCCTGGTAGGGAGTTGTCAACCCCTGGCGCCCTGCACTCACATCATCACAGCAAACCGTCTGCGGCCATGGCAAGTCCAGCGTCTCAGGCCAGTGAAGGTTTTCGCACCCCAATCGAATACTCAAAACGGCAAGAGCAATCTAACGATAAGCGGGGTGGCGTTCGAAAACAAGAAGCCATGCTATTGCCTTCTTCAGACACTCCATTACATGGGGCTGTCTCGTATAATTATGTGAGCGACGATTACGTCTTGAAGCTATTGCGGGAAGGTGCAGACCCAAATGCGCCCGACTCGAGGGCAGGGCGAACGGCACTTCATATCGCTGCGTCGCAAGGTTATTTTGCTGGTATGGAAATGCTTTTCGATGCCGGCGCAGATCCATTGGCAAACGACGCGCAAGGAAATAGTGTGATGCATCATGCATGCAAAGGCGGAAACGGAAAGTACTCGGTAGACGTTGCATCGTACCTGCGATCTATGGGATGCCCCATAGACGCGCAGAGTAAGAGCGGAAATACGCCAATGCACCTTGCCGCCGTGGTGGGAGACCTACCATGCGTCCAGTACTTACTAGAGTTTGGGGCGAATCCGATGACACGCAACGTAAACGGTGAAATGCCTGCGCACTGCGCCGCCCGTAACGGTCATGCATCGTGTATTATTCAGTTTGCTGAGTATGGCGCGCCATTGGACGCTCGAACCAACGAAGGATACACTGTCGAAGACGTCGCGACGTTCTCCGGCAAAAAATGGTGCGCTGAGCGTATAGCACTCCTCCCAAAGCGCCGTGACGCTACCGAAATACGAAAGCCAGTGGTGGAGGCCACCATGCCATCTTCTAGCACTCTGGTATCACCCCTACCTGGCGGTAGTGCTGCAACGCCAGTTAATGGTGCCGGGAACGTATCGCACCTGATATCGAGTGATAGTGACAGTGAGGCAAGCAACAGTGTCGCAAGCAGCAGCCCCCCACCACGGTTGTCGATGAGCAAGAAGAACACTACTGACGTTGTTGCGAACGCTTTCCCGGTCACGGCTGTCAACTCGCTGGATTCAAGAAGGGACAGCGCTGCAAAGGCGGACATTGTCAATTCGAGAGACACCATGAAACCATTAACACCCATGAGCAATATTAGCTCAATCAATGGCTCCGTTCTAGGAATAGATACACCATCGCCCACGCGAAATGACGGCAGCATTAAGATTGACCCTGTCGAGTACAATGCGCTGGTAGAATCCAACAAAAGCACGATAAATGAGAACGCGGATTTGAAGAACCGTCTAATCTTGGTAGAGGAAGAACTCGATAGGACACGCAGGGAAGTCAAATTGCGAGAGAATAAAGTTCAAAGTGTGACAGATGAATTGAACGATGCCAGAAGTATGATGAAGACATTTCAATCCGAGCAGCGACGATTAAAGGAAGAATTTATGCGCTTCAAAACTGAAAAGACGGAGCGTGAAAACGCGTTGAATTTATCTATCAACAACTTACGCGCAGAACTGAACAAATCAGTCAAATCCAGGAGCATTGCAGAAAAAGATCTAGACACGGTGAAAAAATTGCTGATCAAGAGCGAGAAGCGAAAAGAGGAGCTCATGGTGAAGACAACGGAAGGGGCCAGGAAACACGAGGCCCTACATAGCAAGTATTTGGAAACACAAGCATCCTTGAAACAACAAACAATCCAGTATGCGGCTGCTCTGGAAAAATATGAAAGAAGGCTATCTGTCACGATGAGTGAACACGATGACTCTAAAACACGCATACAGCAACTCGAAAGTGAATTGCAAGTCGCAAATGCCATCAAGTCTAATATATCAGCCTCGATGCCATTGCCACCTCCAAATCACCCTCAGGCATCCACCCCGCCAAGACTGAATTCGATCAGTGACAGTGGCAAGAACGCAACTTTATCTCCGAGCCGACAAGACGTGGACGACGAATCCGTGTATTCTAGAGAGTCTGTCGCAGGCACAGAGCATAATAATGTTGGTGCCAAAATTTATGGTGGCTATGAGCAGGACGGCATTATACACGATACGGCGCCCCCGTCAATGCTTATGCCAACCGAAGTTGTACACACCGATGTCAGTGCCGAAGTGCGTGAAGTACATCAAAATGGTATCCTAATGAAAAACGAGGAGGCGGTAGAAGAAAAACAACGCAACACAGCTTATGATTCGGACCTTACTACTTATGAGGGAGTGACTGAAGTGCATGATGAAAGTGACGGATTTAATACACCAAGAGATGACGAGAGCGATGGCTTTCACACGCCGAGGGGAGACGAGACTGAGAAAAACGAGCAAGCTGATGTAGATTCTAGAGATTTTGATCATGATCAACAACAAAATAAACCATCGTCTGCGGAGAAAACCGAAGAAGCGGAAGCAGAGCCTCAGAGTACTGAGACTTGGATAGATAATTCACGCCGTGTTTCCTACACCTCTGAAGATGGCAGCTACACGGAGAGAGGGGAGGTGGACATTAATACTTGGCAAGCTTGGGAGCACAATAGCTCGCCATGGGTAGGATATACATCAGAAGAAGGGGCGGTATATTATTATAACAAAGAAACAGGAGAGTCGAGCTGGGAAAATCCAATAGGAGTCACTCCCCTTCAACAACCCGAACAAGATACTCTCGAAGACTACGAATATCCATCGGAAACGAACTTCCGGGATGATGATGACGCGACAGAGACCTCAGCGCAAAACGACCAAGTCAAGATTGACAATGAGGAACCTAGGGAGAAAACGGATGCTGACCGCATCGGCAAAATTTGGGGCAAATTTTTCGAGAATGCGGCACTCTCATCAGAATCTTCGCCTGTTAGTAATCGAAAAGTTGCACCTCCACCAAAAGTGAAACGAATGCTGTTGCATGGGGCGTGTATGGACGGGGATGTTGATCTGCTAAGTGTTTTATATAGCCAAGGGGCTGGTGATGGCGAGGATATTGATGTTGATGAGCTGGATGCCGAGGGAAATACGGCATTGCATATTGCTGCGAAGCATGGTCATCCAATGTGCGTTCAGTTCTTACTAGAGTCAGCAGCATCGCCACAGGTTAAAGATGCTGATGGAAACACTGCACTGCATCTTGCTGCGGGTCAAGGCAATTTTGCCATTTCAAAACTTCTCACAACTTACGGGGCATCTATAGATGCGAAAAATGTAAGCAATGAAAGCGTAGTTGATATTGCTCTAACTAAAGCAATGCAAGAGGCAAAACCATCTGCCGAACTGATGAATACAATCGAATTACTACGCCGGATAGACGCCGGCGAGGATGTTAGTACCATAGATTTAGATACTAGAACGGAGTCATCGTCCGACGAAGCTGAATATACATCTGATGTTGCTGTTGGTAGCGTTGAATCTGTCGACGTGCCGACTCGCCCAAAACCCACCCCTTCAGGCCCTTCTCCCAAAATTGAGCCAAAGGATAGCGCAGAAAAGGCTAAGCCAGACACGTTGCGGGAGAGAAGTCGAAGCGTTGGTGCTGCTCCGTCTGACCTCAGTGGCGATCCGAATGGAGCCGATTCGTGGAAATTTTGGGGTGTTATTTCAACTGTTGGGGCTTTTTTTGGCAATAAGCAAGATCAAAATTACGAGGATGGGCACTTTGGCATTGAGCGGACCATGGAAGTCCGAAATGACAGCGTCAACCGCCCTACAACAAACGGCAATGGAAATGATGGTGGGACAGCCGTGGTTGCAAATTTGGGAAATGACAACAAGTATGTCTACGACAAAGAGAAGCAAATGTGGATTTCTGAAAACGAAAACGATGATGACCGAAAAGGACAGGATACACTACTGAAAACGCCGGAGTCTCAGAAAAGGCAAAAAAGAAAGGGGGGTCGGCCTAGTGCAATCACATTGCCACCAACAGACGCTGAGCTAGGTCCAACGCCACCGCCCTCGGTTTCCCCGCGAACAGCGAAAGGGGGGCGAAAATCCCCTGGTTTCAATTCAGTCTTGGTGCCACCGCCGGCAGTTGCTCTAGCGTTGGCAATGGGAAAGTCGAAATCAAATTCACCAAGATCCTCGCCAGTGTCTTCGCCGCGGACATCCAGCAGTATTCGCCAAGAACATAGTTCTTTGGCACTGCCGCCGACACGGCAGTCTAGACCGAAAAGCATAAATGGGGAGGAGTTAAGTCCTACTAAAGTTGGTCGTAGCCAAAGTGATGGCCTCCTGGATTCGTCGTTTCATTCAATGGGTGGTTCGTTAGGAGGAGGGCAAACAGACATGCTAGTACGTGACAGAAGCCAAACACCAGAAATGTACGGAAAAAGTAAGTCGGAAGCAAATGTAGATGCGGGCACGTCGTCCCCAGGGCAAAGGCGAAATCGTTTTTCTCTATCAAAGCGCCGAGGACCAAACCATTTGCGCTCTCGCTACGTCAACACATTTTCGAATAACTCGGATGGTCCTTCTGTGGACAAAGAAACATGAAATATCTAAACATGTTGTGTACACATGAAATATAGAAATAATAGAGAGAGATATTTTTTAATTGTGATGACTTCTGTGTGTAATATATAAATATTTTATAAAATGCTAAAATCTGATGTGCGGTATAACAAGATTATTGCTGCTTCCGAAAAAAAGGTGTTTTTTTTTTATATATGTGTACAAATTTAAAATGACACTTTTAAAATAATTTTAATTTTTTTATATTTTTTAGATTGATGTAAACTGTCACAGACATGCACTAGATCACCGTGCGCGTGTGTGCAACAATGGGACATAAGAGGGGCGGTATTCTTGCCAAGGACATTTTTGCCCTGTATTATTGGTTTGGTTTACCAATACCGGCTAAAACACCTTGCGTTTGTCGAAGGTGTAATTTTTTCATACCAGACAGGACTTTCTTTCCAAATTTTGAGCGCCCGATACTAGGCGTAGTGTGACGAATGCTGTTCTTGAGCATGTTGATGACATCGTTTTGTGCTTGGTGAATATCTTGTGCAGTTGCACGAGCTTCTTTTGCTTTATCCATATGTTTTTCAAACAGCTTATTGATGCGCCGGAACTCTGCCACACTTGCACTAACGGGTTTCACAAATGGTTTTCTCGGTAATCTATATGCGGCGATTTTCTTCTGTTGTTCCTCGTCCTTGGGAACCAACTCTAGAGTCTCTCCGGTCAGCGAACTGGTCTTGATGTAGGCATGAATGGTTCCATCAGCGTTCTTTTTTAGCTCTAATTGACCTAGACAGACAGTCGCAGCAGATTCCAGCTCACGTTCTTTTTGCTCGGCCAACTTGCGCTCTTGCTCTAGCTGTTGCTCCTCCTCGTCAAGCACCCGGCTCCGCCTCGGGCCTTCCATTTGCTTTTTCAGCGCTTCGTGGGGCTCTAGTTTTGGACCATTTTTCACAAACTCTTGGTCTATCTTGGTGTCAACAATACTTTTGTCAAAGAACAAATATGGAAGCTCCAGATGTTCATCCCTCCAGTTTATACGCATGCCGTAGCAGTTCTCGTTTTCTAGTATATACACTTGGAGGTCTAGATGAATATTGGGCCTCCAGAACCATTTGCTTCCCTCATGGATAAGTTTGCACTTCCCAGTACCCTCCTCTGGTCCATCAGAGGGGGCAAGCTTTTGCCCAATATTAAGCTCGTTTAGGCTTGGTTTGATTTTTTCTGGCTCATCAGTCTGGGTGGCTAATCCCAAATCCCGAGGGGTAAGTTTCGTCAGGGGCGACAGCTCAGCGTCGCCGCCCAGAGGGAGTTTCAGCTCGGGGGTCCATCCAGTCGGCAACAGCTTCTGCGAATCGCTGCCGGCAGCGTCGGCGCCCGTGACCGGCGCAGTTTCTTCTGACGTTTTGGGAGCCATGGGTGCGTTTGTCTCACTGATCATGCAATTGCTCGCGGTCGCGTGTGTTGGAAGAGTGGGTGTCAGACAGAAGCACAGGCCGAAGGGGGTGGTCGCATGCGCGCTGCAAAAGAAAAAAGAAGAGAGAAGCAAAACGGTCACCACATCAAGTAATATATTTTAATAATGAAATATAATATAACCCAACTTATATATACTACCTTCGAGTACTGAAGCGTTCAGCCAATCGAATCCCTATGGGGATCGAAATACAACGGCAGAGAATGGCGCCGCCCGGTGTGTACAAATGGTCCGAGGAACAATCCACCGCGCGAGTTTCTGCCGCGATGTGATCGGGGCTCTCGGTGCTGGGTGCATATCGGGGAACGGTCATGCGGAAGAAGAAGTGGGCAGGGTTGGCGTGCATAACTTCAATCGGAAAAGAAGGACAGAAGGCCTAAAACCTTTCCTGGGTTGGTAGGCCAACAGCTGAGGACTAGAATATGGAGAGCACAAGGATGTTGGCCAATCATGCTGTGCCAAGCCACCCCATGAGGGTTTCTCTCGGCCGGTCCGGCGCAGGGACACGGGGTCTAAGCATTTTGGCGCCCGGCATCTTCGATTTGGGGCGTGTATACCGTTCGACGAATATACGCAGAAGCTTGGGAAAACTGCCCCCAAGTACCATACTTGCCCAGTTGGGCGTGTCGTCGGAAGGACAAGGTACGACATCGGTCGATGACCCCTTTTGCTTTCTGCTGTGCCATCATCGCATGGGCATGGTCGAGTTTTAGAGAGTCGTCGTCCTTTTTTTGATTATATTGTTTGTTAATGCGTTGAACCTGATCTCCTTGGGAAACAGCGGGATTGATTTAAGGGCGGAATCTTGATAGGATGGGTTGCAATTGGCACACAGTGTAATAATGTTTATACGTACGGAAAAGGGAACACTTATTACTAAAAACACTTAATTGTATACTCGTATTGCAGCCTATTAAAAAAACGTATTTTTTTTACCTACGTACTGCTACTTCAAAAATACCGCCACACTCCGCTGATGCGGGTTGGGCGGTTTTGGCACATTTCTAGACGCAAGTCCAGATGCACCAATCGCACGCCGCCCAAACGTTATGGTAGACTAGCCTTGCGGATCAACAATAATATTCATCGGCTTCACGTTCGTCTTGTAGATGTCCCACATGGCTTGGCAAGATTTTTCAAAGTTTCGGGTATACCTTTGAATATCAAACAACGGTAGACTGCCGTCGGCGTGCACATAATTGTTTGCGTCGTGTGTTGACAAGTCAGGCACGCGTAACCAGTATTTTGCTGGCATGCCTTGCCGCGTCAAGCGGTACTTTAGTTGCTTTAAAATATGCCGGTTGGTGGTCGCAAGTTTGACAGCCATCTCTTCGTAATCTTTCACTGTACGCATAGCCATCCATGGCTGCGCGACATTTTCGAGCAGCGAAGTCGCGACACGACTTGCAAAGTTGTTGCGTTGAAAAGTAAGGACGGGCAAGCCGCCACGCAACGCATCTGTTGCAGTCGAATGTGCACCGTATACAAAAGTATCGATAAACAGGTCAGCATCCTTAAACCGTGCAAGGTGAAACCGTTTCGCGCGTCTAGGCGCAAAGACGATGCGACGAGTGGCAACGCCGTTCGCAGCAGCCTCCTCCCGCAATCGACCTTCTATGTCCGTATTTTTCGTTTTGTCAGAAGGCGCAAGCAGCCACAACACACTCCCAGGGACGCGTCGTAGGATTTGCATCCAGACGCCAAACGATTTTGGCTCTAATTTATCGATCTTGTTGAAATTTGCAAAAACAAAGGTTGCCCACGATGGGGGAGGTGGCGACTTGGTCTGGGCTTGGTAATAACTGTCCCGCATTCCTGGGGGCTCGCGAGACAGATCCTCTACGTCACCACGCACCAAATCTGCTATTGGGTAGTAATTTACCTGGTACGTCTCAGGCAAATATATTAATTTCTCTACGTAATGCTCTCCTTGTTCAGGGGGTGCCACGTATTTGTCGGCAATAAGGTAGTCCAACCAGTTCGCTCCATTCGTGCCAGGAAAAATAAGCATATTTGCGCTTATTGGGGCCGGCCTAACGGCTGCAATTTCAGGCCGGCTTCCGCGCGTATGACACTGTAGGTCAAAAAGGATGTGGATCTGGTCTTCTCTAATTTTTCTTGCCGCATCCATATATGGAATAGCCGCCAAGTCGACAAAATGGTCCATTTCCCGCTCTATCCTTTCCCTGTAGACGCTCTTATCGTGTTTCCCGTACGAGTACGCTGTCCCATCCACGCGGTGCCGCCGATGGTGCTTAAACAGCCCCTCTATCATGTGTGCGGTTGGGTGATCGTTAAAGTCGTATGACAAGTAGCCCAATCGGAGCCGATTGCTAGGCTGAAATGGCGCTTTGGGGTATTTTGGCTCAAGAAGCAGTGGGTACCGTTCCTTGTTTTCACTCCAAAGCAAGGAATGGGATATTCCAATTTCTTTGCGAAAGGCGTTCGACACTGGGAGCAGTAGGGTATCAAAAAGCATCAGCGTGGTGCAGCATGGCAACGGCCGTGGATCTAGATAGTGTTTCCGAATATTTTCTACCAGGACAAACAGGTTCTCGTCCCAATTTTCCCAGTCGCATGTCGCCACTGCCAGGCGATTCCGGTGCGCGTTCAAGTCGACCATTTCACGGTCATGCTCACGGAGATTTGCTTCTAGCCCCTGGCGGACGCCAATTGTCTGGGGCTTTTCCAGCAACACTCGCACTTCACGAATACGCTTCCTTATAATACTCTCTGCCCTGTCGTAGTGGTACTTTGCCTTTTCCCGATTGTAATCCGTGTAGTAGTGTGTCCCCATGTTTGTGTGCGACATCAACTGCAGTTCCTCTCCAACACTGTCATCCGAAATCAACATTTCAAAATACTCCATTGCCTTCTCCGGATCCCCATGCTCCTGGTGCAGTGCTGCCAAATTAATGATTGCAGAGTGCAGGCCGGGATCCAACTCAATGGCTCGCCAGTAGTACACCCCAGCCTCCTTGATATCGCCCATGTACTTGAGCGACACACCTTTGTTGTAGTACACCTCGGCGTAGTTCGGGTCCAGGACCAGGGCTTTGTCGTACGCCGCCAGACTTTTGTCTTCCTGGTCCAAATAATGATAAGCCAGCCCAAGCCCATTCCATGCAAACTTATTAGTTGGATCATGCTCAACCACGTAAAGAAAAATTTGCTGCGTCTCTTGCCACCTACCACTAGCTTTCAGTGCATACCCTTTGTTCGTGTAAAACTCTAGCTGCGTTGAGTCCAGGGAAATAGCTTTGTCGTAGGCCTGCAGCGACTTGCCAATATCGCCGCGCTCATGCTCCAACACACCCAAAAAATTAAATGCGTGGGCATAAGACGTCGCAACAGACGTGATTTGACGTGTCAAATCATACGCTTGCTGCAGATTACCAGAACGGTACATGCTGAAAGCACTTTCAAGTGCCTCGGCGTATGTCATCATCTCTTCCGCGTTGCCATGCCCGTTCTGAGCCGCAAGTTGCGGCAAGCAGCTTGCGATGGTGACCACCAACAGCCACAGTGGGACCGAGACTCCCATGTCGAGCCGCGTGAAGCCGAGCCGCGCAGCCGATAGAGCCTGGTCGCGCCGCAGTATTCTCTCGACCACGCGCGGTTCGCCGGCTCGACATCGGCAATTGGCTCTGGTGCATCGGGAAGTCGAGGCCAAAGTGCGGTGGTTGATCAAATATTTTGTTGTGTAGTGGTATAGTAAGTAGTGATAAAATGATAGTAATAATAATAATATAATAATAATTAATAATAATAATAACAAAAACTCTTGCCAATAATAATAATAATATATTATAAGTACAATTATTGTTAGCGTAAGACGTAATTACGGGCCCTATTATATCAAAAACTAAATACAACAACAGCACCCAAGCAGCAGATATGGACGTCGTCTCCGTGGGTTCATTCGTCCTCACCGTGTACTTTTTGCACAGCTCCTTCGCCTCGACTTGCTTTGAAACTATCGTCGTTTTGGGAACTCAGTATAACGGCGCCAATAGTCGGAATCATGCGGGAATAAAAGCGATTGCGCCGTGTAAAGAATTGAATTAAAGGATAAGCGTGCGGTTATGACAGACTTAGACCAAGGCATTCTTACTTCGGTGGTACATATGCAAAAAGCTGCAAAGATCGTGTACATGTACTTGTGTAAAATAAAAGACTGCGAGGACGCAAAGATGTAACATTTGGGGTATAGATCGATATTAAAAACTAAGCATCGTTTACGCATTAGTAATGGTGTCGCTTGCAACCGTTTCTTCAACACAGTTAACATAAAGGCGATTTGAGGCCTCTCACAGACGTTGTCTCTAGTGGTCTGTGCCCTCACCGGAGGAGCGGTGCCGACCTTTCCCAATTTTTACAGCCCGGCGGGCATACGAATCTTTTCCCAAGTATACCAAGACATTGTTGTCTGTATGCCCGTAATAATCACCAGACGCGTTATCACCATCAACCCACTAAATGCCAGTGTTGGCGTTCAACCTTCAAGGGAGCTTAAGAACTCTTGGATCAGCTATTCTATAGCGCATCCACTTCTTCTCAAACGCCCCTTCTCGTTGGGCTTCGCTCGCACTACCAAAATCGCTTTTCGTAAACTGCGCCATGTCAATTTTAGCCGGGTTAAAAGTCTTTTGGTGTTCCGGAATGTCAATCTGGTCTTCTATCGTAAATTTTTTCCTATCTCGCTTTCTTGGTATATTTGGCATCATGTACCCGTGCCCGTGAGCTTCCACGTCGTCAAAACGAAGCCTGGCCGCAGACGCCTGAAGCGCAGCCGCGCCAACGGCGACGTACCACGCAAGCACGAGCGCGCACGTGAGCTTCATGGCTGTTCCTGCCGTTCGTGGGCCCGCCTCAGTGGCATCCCCCACGGCTGGAGCTACGTTACTCGCGCTCCCCTCCGCCCGAGTTTCTCCTCCCACTTTCTCCTGACCTCATCGCAACCCTACCTAGTGGTGTGACCCTGCTAATGCAACGATGCCCCAACGCCTCCTTACATTGCGAAGGATGACAGTGCTGTGTTTATGCTATATACTGTCTACCAATTCAGCATTTAAGGTGAAATGAATTCAAAGCGTCTTTCACCGTTTAGGACTGAATTCGTATACTCCATAGTATCGTATACTGTATATATTTGCTAGGAAATTGATTAGTACGTGCATTTCGTATACTATATATGTTTTGCTAGGGATTTTATTAGTACTTGAGGCGTATACTCCGTACATCATGTTTGCGAGAGGAGGTGAGTTAGGGTTAGAACTAGGGTTATGAGTTTGGCGGGATTAGGGTGTTACAAGTACGCGTATTGTACTGTAAAGAGGCCACAGTCGACTTGACAGTTATTTCACCCGCGCCCACATAGGCCAGTCTCGATCTCCAGTACGCAATTTCCGTACTGTTGTTCCCGAAGCCAATGTGGTGACATTTTTTTTTTTCAACAATTCTTCCCATATATTATATTATACAATTCACTTTTGTTCCTCTTCGACGACATGGCGATTCGCGGCGGTGATAGCGGGGCGATATGGAAGGAAGAGAACCGTTTGCGCTACAGTAGCGAAGGGCCGTCATGCCGACCGCATCCTTGTCACGCTTGCCGTGGACTTCGAGCAACACGAGGTACCACACTACGACAACACGACCGAGCATGTTGAAACATGCTAACCGAATGAAGAAATCCAAGAAGGGTTTGAAAGCCGCCAACGCGAAAAGGTCCACTTCGAAGACTAGAGTCCGCGGGAAAAGTGCTGGCAGAAAAGTCAAAACAACGTCTGTGCGCAAAGGACGCACAATGTCGGTGCCCACAGCAAGGAGAAACCGAGGGAGCAAAGAGCGTGTTGGAACGACGCGAAGGAAGAACTATCAACCTACCAACAAGGACAATTTCAACTATTTAAAAAATAGACAGAAAGCAGCAGGAACAACGGAAGCAAGGCCTCCGGTCAAAGTTGTCGTTGTTAATGTCCCCACCCCAATTAAGGAACTCCATGAGCCCATCAGAAACGATCCGGCTGTAGAGCAAGATCACGGTGCGGTTACCTCCACCCGCAGCGTCGAAGCACCACCTGCACCCACTGCACCGGCCAGTTTGCCCGTTCCACCGTCTGCTTCCCAAGCCTTGCTTTTTGAAGAGGAGAGGCGCTGGAATGTTCGCAACAAAAGCAAAACACCTTCGCCTATCCAAGGTACGGTTGGCAAACCGCTTACTTACGACGAAATATTAGAATCACTTTCGCACTACAATACGAGTGATGGTGGGCAGGCTGAGGGTAGCGCGACGCCTAAAGAGACGCGGCGGCACATACAACCACCGTTACCAGAATCTTTCGAGCGACCCGGTGACTTTTTCAAATATGTCTTGTGTGAAGTCAGCACGCCGGGCAAAGCGCCGGCTATTCGAAAACCACTGCCAAAACAAAAAACGACGCACCAACCGCTACCAGCCGGGGCATCCAATCGTAAAGTTCAAAGACAGGAAACCGAAGATAGAAAAGCGCTTATACTGAAGCGGGCTGAGGAGCTTTACCGGAAAAAGAAAAGAATCGTCAAAAACCGCTTGGTCGGCGAGATGACTGAATGTACAAAGCCGACAACAAAGCGAGCAAAGAAGTCAAAGCGAGCAACCATAAAACGAGGTGGAAAGGTACGCAAACGAGGAAAGTCGAAAGCCAAATCACGACGGAAGTCGAAATCTAGAAAGAAGATTGCGAAAAAGAAAAAGGCCACTAGGAAGGGGAAGAAGAAGACAAAACCTTCGGTTAATGATATTCGGAAAACATTGCAGCGCTGCGGTTCTTTTAGCAGCCCCGAGAGAACTAGCGATACAGAAAAGGAGTACACAGCAACTGCCATCGAGTTACATGCCTTGAATGACACCCAGGTGAACAAGCTCATGGCGACGTCGACCATAAAAGACAATGATAATCGCAGTATAAATAGTAGTACAAACTTCGTGCCATCTGTGACCAGCCAACTCATCGATGGGACAACCTTGGACCATGTCCAAAAGAACATTTTGTTTTCGAGCGATAGGGAACACAAGCTCTCGCAGCAACAGAACAAGCCCAAAACATCTATGTATACCCTTGAAGAAATGCAGCAGTATTCTACGCCACCAGTGTCGAACGACGCGGATACACATGGCAGTGATGTTGCGTGTGACGTGAAGAATGCTTGCGAAGATCGCCTTGCAGTCAATAAAAGCGATACGTTGTACATTTCGAACTGCCTAGACACCGAAATAGAATCTAACAACCGTAAAGAGCCGCTTTTCGATTCGGAATCCTCTGCGACCAGTGACGTTGCAGACACCCACAATCGTGACGAAATGGTTTTTAACGTTTCAACCATTGCCGTGCCAGATTCCAAACAAGTGGAAGGAGCAGGAAAGGAATATCTCAAAAAGGTCCCTGGGTGGATATTGGCAAAAGAAAACCTTGTGCGAGAGCGACGCAATACTATGAAAATGAAAAAGAAGCGTTTGGCTAACTCGTATGCCAAGAAGAAGCGAGAAATTATCAGCAAAAGCATCCTTAAAATGAATAAAACTTTCAACACAAAGGATATTGTCACTTTTGGGTATCCATCAACAGGAAGTATCGACAATAAATTATTAGGCAGTACCAATGTGCCCAGTGTCAAAAATGTTGCCTCGCCAATGTATACTCCGTGGAAGCAACAAGATGAGGAAACAATAAAAAATAGAATGAATATTTTGAGACGAAAGAAGCGAGCTGGACAGTTTATAAGATAATGTGATCAAGCAATTAGGCGTGCATTCTGGGGTTGCCATTCACTCGGTAGAAAATACAAGACTATGTTGTGTGGTAAATTGTTGAGACGATTACCGGTGTACAATGAAAACATGATTCATGCGCAATTACGATTTTAAAAAAATAAAACAATATGTATTTCCTTAAAAAAATATTTTTCCTCCTTCATCTAGCAATTAAAAAAACACTAAGCTAAGAGTGTACAAAACCTCGCGCATATTGCCACACATATCCTGCAGGAATAACTAAATCGTCTCGTACGATTACAGAATATTAAAAGGGGAATTATTCCGCGTACGCCCTTGCAATCTCTACAATAACAAACACGCCATAGAGCCCAAACATAGCATAACCTAATCCCTTTGTCATCTTCCAGCCACTTCCTGCAATAACCACAACGACTGATACTAACATGCATATCAACATGAACAGCGAGAATCCGACGCTGAAGAAGAAGCCTGGCTTCGTCGCACCGCCACCAACGGCGATTTCGCCTCCGTTAATTAGGCAATACAATAGCCATGGAACAGGCAAACCAACTAAAATGTCGAAAATATTGCTGCCGATTGAACTAGACACTGCCATATCGCCATGACCTTGTTTCGCAACGATTACAGAGGTCAGCAGGTCTGGAACACTGGTCCCGGCAGCCAAAAACGTTAAGCCCATAATAACGATCGGCACCTGAAACACGTCGCCAATGACGGTAACCCACCATACCATCAAGTAGCTGTAGATACCAACCCACACAATCGATAGAATGAAAGTTGCAGGGAAGTAAGGCTCCAATTTTTTATCTCGGCAATCAGGAATCGTGAAGTACAATGGAATCATGATTGGAGACCAGAGTATGAAGGTTAGTCTTCCCATGCCGCTCTCTGGCCATTCCAAGGTCAACGGCTCTCCATCCTCCTCGCGTTCCGCATCGTGCTCTCCTTCTTCCTTTTGCTTTTGCCAGAGCATACTTTGCTTGTACCACGCCTGAAATTGCTCAAAGTTTACTTTATTTGGTGTCGACGGATCTTCGTTTGACTTGAAATAAGTCAACGCCTCGACAATCGCGTTGTCGTCCAAATAGTCAGTCATGCCCATGGATTCGATCACTTTTCGAAACTCTTTCAGCTCAATGAGCCCATCTTTTGTGTAATCCAGATCGTAAAATGCTTTGTGCACGTCTGCCATGACACGGGTTTCGCTAGCCAGATACCACGCTTTGAACTCGTCAAAGTCAATGTGACCATCGCCGTCCAAATCAATCTCTTTGATAGTCTCTTTTGCTTGCTCTTTCGCCATTTCCAATGTAACTTCGTTACCAGTCACTTGATTGATGAGCACGGCGAACTCCTCTGCATCAATGTAGCCATTGTTGTCATCGTCGATCTGTTTAAATGTTTCTTTAACATCCCCGATAACCTCTGCAACAACCTTGATACGCAGTTGCTCATGCGGATCCGTGTCCTTGAGCACCAAATGTAATATTCCCGAACGGAAATGCACTGGCCGCGTCAGGATATTTTTGATGTCTTTATCGACGGGCTTTGCCTTAGGCGCGTCCTTTTTCGGCGCCTTGCCCTCTTCGACGTACTCACTTGCCTTTTCGGGCGAAACGTCGACAGACGTTGCAGCAGGTTTAGTCTTGCCCAGCTTGCTATAGACCCACTTTTTTAGCTTTTGGTTGAAAGCCATGATGGCGACATAGCCCCAGTAAAGCAGGAACAAAAGAAGCGCTTCCCACGTTGATATGACGTTCTTGGAGCTGACCTCAAAGAGTAAGTAGAGGGCTAGCAAGCCGATGACGTAGTAAACGCTATCGCGAAACAAGGGCCACCACGTCAACGCCAATATGTCCTTGGAGAATATGGCGCAGCACCCAATAACGAAGAGCACATTGAACACAGCGCTCCCTACAATCGTGCCAAAGCCAACGTTGCTTTTTGCCACAAAGGTTCCTATTAGCGATGTTGCTAGTTCTGGTGCTGACCCACCAGCCGCCATGAGCGTGGCCCCAGCGACATCGTCGTTGATTTCGTACTTGTCGATGATTGCCTCCAGCGCAGGTACGAAGTATTCATCACACACAACGGCAAGTCCCATGAAGGTGTAAACCGTGCCTATCATGTAAAGGATGACGCCGCCGTTGATGTAAGGGTTGACAGACATCGGCAATCCCGTCGGTGTGAACGGTGGGTACCCGCTAAAGTCGTTGCATCCATGGCGCTGCTCCGGCTTTCCACTTGGGTAGCAGATCTTGGTTGAAGCATTTGCCGATAGGCGCCTGGCATCGTCGAAATGGGATGGGACTTCCTGGGAACCGTATGTCACGGCGCTCCCCGCGTAGATGACCCCGAGCACGAGCACACTCACGCAGAGTGTCCCGCGGACGTAGTACCGTACTTGCCGCTTCACGTTTTGTTTGAGTTTCATCATCGCCAGCCTCGTCATTTTGGGCGGCGCCTCCATCGTTGCGTCTTCGTTGTTTTTTCCACGAGCAAAGCAGATTGCGTAGTACCGCGCCGTCGTTTGTTTCCTCACAATGTCCGACGGTCGTTCGTTTCCTCGCAATGTCCGACGACCGCAGCAGCACGCGCAGGAGCAGCAGGGGTCGCGTCCTGTTCCTGAACAAGAATAAAGTGTAATGATAATGGTGCGGCGGTGGTAATAAATATGGTAAATGTGTACGGCGAGGGCCAACGAGAAGGGGGTCTACCATGGACGTAGCACTGCCGTGAGCGATGGTAACGTTCTTCCCTTCTCTCTCTCGCCTCTCTCACTCCACAACGGATCAGTGAGATATAAACAAAAGAGATTCCTGCGCTCCCTCATAGGCGGAGATAGTCTAGGACACGGTACGGCATGTTGAGGATGCTGTGTGGGTGGTAGGGCATGTTGATGATGCTGTGTGGGTGGTAGCACTAGTTGATAATGCTGTGTGGGTGCTAACACTAATTGACAATGCTGTGTGGGTGGTATGACTAATTGACAATGCTGTGTGGGTGGTAGCACTAATTGATAATGCTGTGTGGGTGCTAACACTAATTGACAATGCTGTGTGGGTGCTAACACTAATTGACAATGCTGTGTGGGTGGTAGCACTAATTGACAATGCTGTGTGGGTGGTATGACGGTATGACTAATTGACAATGTAATTCAATGTATTTCAATGCCATCCCCGTCGTGGCAAGGAGTTGCAGTTGCCAATGGTATGCAGTGTGCCGAGTAGTGTTTCAAGTACCCTCCTGCCTAGGTACCGTTACATCCCGTGAGATGACAGGAGACAGTCAGCGAGTAGCCAATGTGCTGGTGATGAGGTTGATGACGCACGGCGATCGTTCATCGGCCATGTGCACATCCCAGCCGCCCTGCCTGCAGCACGATCGACTCCAAGTCCCTCACGCAGCGACAGGGACCCCAACACGGCGATGGATGCAGGTGGCGCAGAAGAGCGTCCCTATTTTGCCCATAAAGACATAAAGCATGGCCATGGGGGCGATTTTCTCGTACAGCAATACTTGCAAAATATAAACAAAAAACAAGGGAACAACAATGATACTACTGCTGAGCCGATACCAGATGTGGTCGCAAATGAGAGTGCTGCCACAGAAGAGCGTCCCTATTTTGCCCATGAAGACATAAAGCATGGCCATGGGGGCGATTTTCTCGTACAGCAATACTTGCAAAATATAAACAAANAANAAGNGNACAACAATGATACTACTGCTGAGCCGATACCAGATGTGGTCGCAAATGAGAATGCTGCCACAAAAGAGCGTCCCTATTTTGCCCATAAAGACATAAAGCATGGCCATGGGGGCGATTTTCTCGTACAGCAATACTTGCAAAATATAAACAAANAANAAGNGNACAACAATGATACTACTGCTGAGCCGATACCAGATGTGGTCGCAAATGAGAGTGCTGCCACGGAAGAGCGTCCCTATTTTGCCCATGAAGACATAAAGCAAGAGAACAACAGTGATACTACTGCTGAGCTAAAACGCGATGTTGATACTACTGCTGGCCCAAAACCGGATGTTGTACAGCAATATTTACAAAATATACACAAAAAAGAGGAGAACAATAGTGATACTATTGCTGAGCCGAAACGCGATGTTGTACAGCAATACTTGCAAACTATAAAGAAGAAAGAAGAGAGCAACAGTGATACTACTGCTGAGCAAAAACGGGATGTTGTACAGCAATACTTGCAAAACATAAAGAACAAGAAAGAAGACAACAACAGTGATACTAGTGCTGAGCTAAAACGCGATATTGTAAAGCAGCGGGATGTTGTCACAAATGAGAGTGCTGCCATAGAAAATAATGCTGTTGCTTCGATAGAAGAAAGCGGCAATGAATTGAGTGCGAATGAGTCTCTTGTAAACCAAGCAAAACACATTTCTGTCGATCTAATAGAGCAAAAAATCAAACGTCCAGGCGTGGCATCAACAGATATACCCAAAACGCGACGGGGAGCGATTAGTTATGGGGAGCCTAGCGACCAAGTACGAGACTTAAAGAAGCGCTTGAAGCGCTTGCGAACACAACAAGATGCCCAATCGAAGACACTAACAAGGAGGAAACAAACCCAGGAATATACTCCTACAGGCAAAATCATGCCCCGTAAATCAAAAGCGGAGATTATAGAAGAGTTATCAAACGCGATTGAAAATAAACTTGGAAATACCAAACCTCGTGATCCAATCTCTTACAACGCCCCGCAGATGTATAGGGATACAGACGAAAATAAATGCGAAGAAGAGCGCCAGGACATTATCCTTATGGGCGATGATTTGGTGGACGGAATCTACGCATCGCCAATATTGGCAGAAAGATTGAATGAGTGTGTATCACCACCGGCTAGTGACGACGGGATAGCCTTATCAACACTCCCGGTCATAAGAGAGCTAGAGGAAGAAGAAACAGAGGATGATTACGTTCAGAGACTCAGAAAATCTCAGGAACAAACCAGCCCTGTACTGGTACCACAGCAAATAACTGGAAGTATGCATGACACCGGCAATACGACGTTGCCGATTTCTTCAACAGTTAGTCCATCAAACGTCCACACAAATGCCCAGCCCTCGCTTGTGA
>LT658525.1:0-25003 GCA_900128575.1 Stramenopiles sp. TOSAG41-1
TTGTTGGGAACGTTTCTTCATTACTATTGTTTGGGGCACCACCTTGGCCACTGACGGTGCTTTCCTCCGCCCACTCCCCGAGATATTTTTCTTGCACCCACTCGTCTGGTATAATGTACAGCAAGCTCAATATATTAAACTGCTCTACAAAATCTTCAAAAGTCATGAAGAAGGTTCCATCATCGGCGCCCCACTCGTAGTTCGGTAGCATTGTCTCCAGCTGTTTTTTCATCTTCGGATAGTCGCTCCATTCCACGGAGTTTGCAGACCATTTACCACCCCATGTTCTAAGACCCCATGGATTTTTGCAACGTATCTAGCAAAAACAAAAGTGATAGTAGTAGTAGCCACAACGATGATAGTAATAGAAGCAAATGTTAGAAAATACTGAAAATAGGTAAATGTTGGGGTATAAAGCAAATCAAAATACTTACTATCTTCGTTTTCAACTTAGTCAATGGGTCCTCTATGATCGCAGCAAACAATACGATGTATGCGTTGCCTGCAAGCACCCTGCAGGAGGCTTTGCCGCTGAGCCCATTCGGGGGAACGGGGGCATTTGAAGAGCGCGTGGCTGCGAGAACGGCGTCTTCAGCAATGGCATCTTTAAGAAATTGCCATAGTTCGTTGTTTTCGCCATTCTTCAAGGCCTCTCCCTTGCCTTGGTTCAGATCTAAATGAAGAGTTGCACCAGCCGTCAAGTCCCTAAGTGCTTCGTCAATGAAACCGGAAGCAAGGGCTTCATAGCAGCCATGAAGTTTAGCATATGCCTTTTCGAGTAGCATACTCCAAATCTCATTTGGATTAGCACCACTCAAATAAATCGGTTGGCCGGACAAATCAACAGGTATTCTATCGTCAATATGCATATAGTGCCACCTGCCATCCTTGAAAAGCTTAACAGTGTAAAGTCCCTTGGAGCGGTATTTAGACGAAACAAAAAGCATGTCTAGCAGCTCCGGTGTCCCTGTCAGCGCTGCAAAGGCATTAGTAAGCCACTGATCGTTGAGCTGGCCTTGGCGCAAATCGCCGATAACAATTTTGTCACCTGGCTCCTTTTGAAACAAAATTGGCTTATCCACGGTCGCAACCTCACCCTTCCCCAACCTACGCCATTCAATGAGGTCTGCAGGCAACGAACCTTGTGGTGGTCGTAGACCATCGAAGTAAATGGCATCAATACCCTGAAATTTTTCGTCCACAAAATGGTCTACCAATGATTCACCGATCGCTTCCTCCGCCAGTATTGCCGCTTCGTCGTCGTCGTACTCGTGGCAGTCAATATGCTCGGGATGGAGCGACACCTCAGGCTCCTCGTCGTTGTCGCCTGTTTTCGTATCCGCCATGCTCGAGTGCCACTTGCAATGCTATTGGGCAATATGTATATATATATAAATAAAGATATGTATGTATATTTATGAAAATGGTCGGTACGTGTATCAATTGATTCCGTAACTCCGCGTTTGTACCCTGGAAGCAGTCAAGGAGCAAACGTGTTCACCAGCAACGAAGGTCCATCTCAATTCAATAATCATCATCATTACGACTATAATAATATATCAAGCATTCTTCAATCTCACAACTCACAACATATCATATTATTATAACACCAACAAAAAATAATAATAATAATAATGGATAAAGAAGAAGAATGAGGGATCGATAACAAATAATAATATAAACGAAAAAATCAATACTCTGTTGTTAATACAAAAAAAGTTATTATTAAAAGTAGCAACAATTGAAAAAAAAAAATAATAATTTCAATTTTTATTATGTATTATTATATGGACTTCTTTATGTTGTATAATTATGATTGATTGATTTACTTGAAATGACTTCATAATATAAATAATGCATAGCAAAACACAATAGTAATGAATGAAACAGTAGAATCAATTGTACATACAATGGAGGACAATGGGGATGCTGAACATATCATAGTGATAGGAGGAACATGTCCAGGACAGTACGCATGTCCTTGCCCAACGAATAGGTTTGAGCGTGCTAGGCCATTGAAAATAATTCCAATACATTAATCTGTACTACAAACGGCATGAGTGGGGCAAGTATCTGTTGCACCGTATTCCCAGTGCTGTGCCGTTGTAGGGAATGGGGTGAAAGGTTTGAATTTTTGATTCTTCTGTCTGTCTTGGTCCTTTCCCATCCATTCTCTGTAGTGATATTTGTTTAGGGAAAAGTCATAACAATTGACAATGGCGTGAGGCTCCAAGAAATTATCAAAATCGTACTGGAGTACGGACATGTCTAGTCTAACGTTATCCTAGCAGTGGAGGCCTGTGTACATTTTAACATAACAGACGCTGCATGCAGAAGAAGAAGAATGCATTTTGTATTACTCTTCTTGTGCAACAATGACACTAGAATGACAATGATGAATTCAATAATTACTAAATAATCAATAGTAATTATTATTATTATTGAGTAGGATATTTTTAATAGGATGAATACGTACTAGGTCGTATACGTCATCATCGTTAATAAAAATTCAATGTTAATTCAATTATTTAATAAAATGAAATAAAAGAGTGTATAATAATAATAATGTATGTATCATCTACTAATTCATATTCTTATTATTGTTATATTATTATTATTAGTAGTATAGTAGTTTTATTTATTTCCTGTTATTTATATTATATAGTAGTAGCACTATTTATTATTATATTATTATTATTATTATTATTATTATTATTACACTATAATTCATTAAAATTATCAACTTTCTTCAACCGCTTCTCGGGCGCGGTCCACTCCGCGAACTGCCGCCCGACAGGTTCAGCGAGCCGACGCGCTTTTTCAACTCCTATTGCCACGACAATTTACAGCATAGTGCAAATTAGAATATTGCTTCGAGTTCTGGGCTAATATGGGAGCAAACGGGTCTACGTTCGATGACAAAGCGCAAGTCAAGTTGCCCCTCCATAAATATGCCAACATGAAACTTTCTGACTTTGATGATCTTTGGAATCGCTTCAAAGAAAGTGGACTTGGGTTTGCCTTGACGCCCATCGAATGCGGTGAATTGTTGGTCGAAAAGAATTACAGAGAGCTAAAAAAATTGTTCAACGTATTCGACACGGACGAGAAAGGTTTAGTGGACGCGTTCGAGCTAATCGTCACTTTGGCCCTCTGCTCTAGTATGCGTCTGAACGAGAAGCTGACGTTTATTCAGACAGTGTATGATTTTAACGAGAATTCAATGTTTAGCAAGGATGAGATCACCATCATTGCACGAACAGCACTCTACGGGATAGCAAAAGCAGACGAACATTTACAGACAACACAGCTTGAAACGTCAAGCATGGAGCAACTGGCAGACCGGTGTTACGAGTTCTTCTCGGTTGACGAGGACAACGAAATCTCTGGGGAACAGCTTGTAGAATTTTGCTCCAGGGACGCGGAGGCGCTGCAGTTCGTAACCTATTGCAATGGACTGTTGGCACCGGAGATCGTAAGGGACGGCAGCCTGTACACAGATCGTCAATGGAAGGCGAGTGGCGAAAAGGTTTACCATGAGCCGATAGTTCCACCGCTCGGTACTTTGCTTCCGGAAGGTTTAGAGTGGAAATCCCTGACGCAACTTTGTTCCCCGAAGCCAGTTTTATTCGCTGATGGAGTGCAACCTACTGTTGCTATCCCAGGAAACCTATCAAACGAGTGGTTCTTGGATGCTTGCAACATGCTCCTTGTAAAGCCATGGCTCCTCACTCGGCTGTTTGTACCAACATCGCAGGAAGACCTTGGGAGGTACTGCGTAAGGTTCTGGAAAGATGGGGATTGGAAAAGGGTTGTCGTAGACGATTTGGTTCCATGCGATTCTTTTGGTGACACTTTGTATGCCAAGGGCGAAGATAGGAGTCAGGTGTGGCCTTATTTGATTGAAAAGGCGTATGCTAAGCTGCATGGAAATTACGAGACATTGAAACAGGATTCGGTTGATTACGCATTGACAGATTTGACAGGCGGTCGAGTGGCGCGGGTTCCTTTGAAGTCACAGTACGAAGGCATAGAGAAACACGAGCTCTGGGATCAGATGGAGGACATGATGATCCGGGGTATCATTGGTTGCTCGCATTGCAGCTCTAGGGCAACATCATTTGAAACGGCGAAGGCGTGTCGCGCAGGGGTCGTGGTAGGTCACACATACTCAATTGTTGATTTGATCGATGAGGGGCGAGGCGAAAAGTTCGTACGCCTAAGATCACGCCAGTTGCCTAGGGAATGGCGTGAAGGTAGACGAGACGAAGAAGTAGGAAGTAAGGTGTCCGGATCTGGTGGAACCCTGCATGAAAATGGAGGGGCGAAAACGGACGAGGGAAAAGTTGCAGACACGAATACTGCATGGAAGGATGCTATCGACGAAGATGGTAACAAGTACTGGTTTAATGAAGAAACGGAGGAAAAGACTTACGATGATCCAGCAAAATTGGAGGGCAAGGAAGGGAAAAATGAGGGTGAGGGTAGTAAGGAGCAGGGCGAAACAGCCGATAGCAAGGCAAACCGCAGCGGCATGGGGGATTTGCACAACCGCACATTTTTGGTATCGTTCGACTCCTTCGTTACTCACATGAACATGTTAAGGTACGTTTACTTGTGGGGCGAGGAGTGGATTACGCAACGTAAACACGGGGAATGGCTCAACCGACGGGCAGGTGGTGCACCGCATGAAAAAACGTGGTTACGGAATCAACAATTTGCATTAGAAGTGTTTGATGAAAAAGGTGCGGAGGTTTGCATTGAATTGTTTCAACCCGATGGGCGATATCACGGTTCTAGTTCACTTGGTTACACTGACGCGAAATTGTCACAAAAATTTTTAGGGGATACAAGTACATATGACGCTGCAATCGGCATGCTAGTGGTGAAGCACGATTGGGGTGGCCCTGGCGTTGACGATGGAAAGGTTAACCATTTGAGAAGGCTTATAAAAGATGACATTGTTGAACTAACATTTCCTTTCCAATTCGGTCGGAGCGTGCGATTTGGACCCAAAAAACTAGAGCAAGGAAAGTATATAGTCATTCCTATGACTTACAAACCTAACTTTTTTAGCAAGTACGTTGTAATCGCACGAAGTAAGCGACGTGAAATTGAGTTTGCAGATTATTTGGATATGCCCTGGGACGATTTACCCGATGATGATATTGATGATGATTATGAAGATGAGAAAAAAGCAAGTGATCATGCAGAAAATGATGAAGAAGGTGACAATATGACCGTCGTTGACGTTGGAAAGGAGTTGGTCGAGACTGTCCCAAACGCAGACAGGTTTGCCCGCCCAATAGAGAAGGAGGATGAATATCATTTCGATCCAGAATATAAGAATATTGCATGTTTTCACCGCATTATATGGAAGTATTATACGGAAGTCGCAAATTTGAGACAGCGACGAACAGATTTAAGTAACAGATTAAAGGTGTTAGAGCAATAGCTCCAAATAGATATAGTATCTTTGAGTTATGGTGACGTTGCAGTATCAGCGTCATTGTTTGCTATCATTACCGCGTTATCATGACGCATAGTGCCCTCCCTTCCTTTGTCAGTAGTGACGATATTTGGACTTTGCTGATTATCATACCCTGTACTCTGCTCGCAGTCACTAGTCAAAGATTTGCGAATGGCAACAGACTGTTGATTAAGGTTCTCAACGGCGATATAGATGGCTTCACAAATTTCTTTGTATTTTCTTTTCCTTTCCTCTTTATCTTCAATTGTTGCTCGCTGCTGCCGTATATCTTCTTCGGTCCTTGCTATTAAATCGTCAATCAAACGAGCCTGGTTGTAGAAACCCTCCCCAACTTGAAGCATAGAGTTGTAAGTATTTGGATCTTGTTTCTTTGTTGATTCAGGTTGGTGTAACCTCTCGTTTAAGCGTTTTATTTCATCTGTCTCGGTACGAATATTGTTTTTCTTTCGCCGCTTCTTTGTTGCACTGTTTGTTTCGCCAGTAGAGCTTGAACGACTTTGGTAGTCGTGGCCATTCTCACTTCCAAGTGGAGTTCTGTAGTCAGCAGTTGGTTTGTTTTTCCGCGTTTGCAGCATGTCTTCGTTTTCTGCCATCGAGGACATTGAATTATAGTTGGGTTCGAACAGAGCACGTTCAACCTTCTCTTCTTGTTTTTGGTATTGCTTGTCAAAGTTCATGGCACAAGGACCGTCTAGAGCTAATTTTGAATCGTCCTGTGTGGGTGTTCGATCATATCATGCTGCACATGGTTGTATCACCATCTCTTGTCTTGCAATTTGTCTTTCTGCACTAATTTTTGTCTTTCTTGTTGCAATTTCCCGCTCATCTCATCATCTATCATATTATATATAATATACTACTGTGTAGTACATTGTAATCATATTGTAGTAGTAGTATTACTATGTTATTACTATCCCTTTTTCATTCTATTGATTGTTACATTATTATACTCTCTATTAGTTAGCATCATTCTTCTCTTAGTCGACATTTTATCATTTTTCTTCTTGTCTACAGTACACTACTATTATTGTAGTTGGAAAAAACACTAAAAAGGAGGCCTGTGCATCGAAATTATATTTACCTTAAATTTGAATTCAAGATTATGATACTGTATATAATTATTAAGGTTTTTGAATTCAATATTACTACACGTAGTAGTCGTACTTTTATTATTGTGTTTGCTTGTAAAACATATATAATAATAATAATAGTAATAATATAGTACTATTTATTACAGGCTTTTTGTTTCAAGTTTGATCCTCGGCATGAGCCAAAAAATATTAATATACACACGCGGCAAAAATAGAAGACCGGAAAGTGGTGTACTCTAAGCATTTAAACCTCGTACATACGTCTCAGCTTTCGTGTTGAATGTTGTATTTTTGATACAAGTGCGCATGCTTCGCCCTGTAGCTTGAAGCGATCGGTATATTATCTTGGTAAACCGGTGTATTTGAAAACCTTTGGGATGAATTTTCACTGCCATAGTTGTAATTGCCTTCGTATGCGCTCATCAAACGTTCTTCGTCTTCTCTCCTGCTATCTTTTGGTTTAATGCCACGGCAAAGCGCAAGTCCAACTAAGAACACGGCCGCTTGCACACCAACAAGCCCAAGAAGGACCCACCTTGCTATCAATAAGTTTTCTTTCACTTCCTTTTTCAAGTCGTCTGGGATCTCGTTCAATATGATGCTTTGGTACTTTGGTATGAAGTACAAGCTAGCTATTCCAACTTCAGCGATCATCAGCGTGGCCATGAAGAAGAGGTATACGCCAACAAGACAAGGATTCTTGAAGCCTTTGCTGCATATCAAAATTGAGTTGAAGAGTAAAACGACACCCACGCTGAACGTCGAAATTGCAAACACTCCCAACGTATGCGTACTTACATATGTGTGCCCTCCGATAGCAACTAATGCCAGACCAACGACGGCAATGACCAAATTCAGGGGGTAAAACAGAGTTTTACCGATGCATTTGCACATGGTGGTCGATACGTTTGCGTATTGTGTAAGTGTAATGGGGCGACGCAGTGCTCAACTGATTGGTGCGTGCACACACCATTACTCCCTGATTCCCCCTCCACTACTCCTTTCTTCATTCTCCTCCTCCTTATTATTTTAATTAATTTTTTTGTTGATGGGCCAGGAGAAAGAAGATGAATGATGTGATGTGATAATAATAAATAATAATATAAATATGTGATATTATTATATTATTATGACGTGTTAGTGTGTGTGATTGATTGAAAGCAAATGGTAGTAGTAGCATTGAGATTATTATTATTACTACAGTATAGTGTAATATAGTTGAAATAGTCGTAGAAGAAATAAAAAGAGACGACTATAGAAAACTCAATCTTGCGTCTTGAGGCACCAATGCTGTATCCTCCTTATACTTGATAGCAGCTTGATGACAACAACAATAACAACAACATAGGTGTAGTGTTATAGTGTTATATCTACAACAACACATTCACACAGACGACATTATTTCACACACACATTCACACATTCCATTCACATTAGTAGTAATTATTTTGTTCTTCGAATAATAATAATAATAATAATAATATTATTATTATTATTATTTATACATTTCTTTTCTTGTCCAACCCAACAATGGCAACAACTACTGCCTCGGGTAACGAGCTTCTAAAAAGCCAAGGAAACACTGTAAGCGTAAACCGGAAGATATGGTTTGGGGATCCTTTAAGCCTCATGCACACTTTTCTTGCAAAAATATCACGAATGCTATTTTGACGCTGACGGTCATGTGTCCGTCGTTGATGGCAGTGCAATACGCCAACCGTATATGCAGCCATAGGACCAGTGAAAGCGAAGTGTTACGTCAATACGAGTCATTTGGTGACTTCAGCGAAAATATGCTGTCAGTCGTTAGTGCACAGCAAGATGATAGTATCTGCAGGATGTATCTGGGGAATCCTATTTTGACCGTGAACATTCTTTTCTTTCTGAATGTCTCTGTACTCTTTTGGATTATTGGTTTAGTTCAACACTCGTTTTGGTTGATTGACCCATACTGGACTATTTTGCCAGTTATGATCGGCCACTTTTACCGACAACATCCCCTCGCAGACAATGTTCCAACACAGCAGGCAAATTTAGCAATGGTGTTGGTATATATTTGGTCGTTCCGTTTAACGTATTCTTATTTTCGCAGGGAGAACTTTAAGTTTGGCGAGCGGGAGGATTGGAGGTACACAAAAATGGCAGAAGACTACGGCACCTTATGGTATGTGTTATCGTTTTGGGCCGTTGGAATAGCGCAGCAGCCCCTTCTTGTCGGTGTGTCTCTCCCTCTGTGTTCAGTGCACATACGGAATGACCAATCGTTGTTTTCTAAAGGCGGTAAAATGGCTTACGTTAACTATGTGTTGTTTGCTCTTTGCGTGTCGGCGATATTGATAGCCGAGTCGGCAGACACGTCGTTACAGAAATTTATGGTAGAAAACAAGATGCGTGTCCAAAAGGGGCAGACAAAAGTACCAATACTAAGGGAGGGTTTATGGAAATACAGCAGGCATCCAAATTATTTCGGTGAAATTTCCTTTTGGACGTTGTATGCAGGGTTTGCATTTTTAAACGGTAATGGCTGGATGGTGATAGGGACCCTCCTTAACACATCTTGTTTGCTTACCGTGACTTTCATGACCGAAGGCAAAATGTTGCGAGAGTGGACAGGGGATAGAGTTGCGCTGTACAGGAAATATCAGCAGGAAGTTAGTATGATAATCCCATGGCCTGTTAGAAGCAAGTTGGACAAAGGAGATTAGCATTCATACAGGGCGCGAGTAAATTTATAAAAAATGTAGCAAATCTCGCAAGGATATTTATTTCATGATTTATACGTTTTTTTTCTCATTCTTCGTTGTTGAGGAAATTCACACGTTTTGTGCCATTATATATATATATAATTATAGTATATAAACATTTTGTACTTGGGTAGCCTCCGACGCCTAGCATCAAGGCTGTCACATCATATTTTAATTTGGGCATTGATCGACAAAAACGGATTTTCCTTTCCATTGTGAATCACTGTGTTACGGGCGGGCACTCTTATTGTACTCTTAAAGCATGATTAAAGTCCTATGATCTACTGTTACTTCTTTGGTAAAAAATAATTAAAAAATTTAATGAAGAACAACACAACATAATTCATAATGTAAATCCTCTCACAAATCTTCTTTACTGCTATATATAGTATATGATTATTTATACCAAACGCACTCTCTACACTCTACCACATCAACTACTACTACTACTAATAACATTAATCATCAACAATGGGAAATACTCTACTTTCGCGCACACGAACATGGCCAGTGCGCCTATCCCAGAAAGAGTTTGACTACCCGTGATTGACGTTGCAGCCACGAAAAAACACTGTCTATTTGGCAACGCCCAATCACTCAGAGTAGAAGACGCTAGGCTCTTGCGAAATGTCCAATTTACCGCCGTCGTCTTCGCTTTCGTACAACGATCCGTGGCCAGCCCAAAATGACTTGGTAGAGGACAGAGTCCAAGAAAAAATGATGCAAATAAAAATGGGCAACGCAAAGCTAGAATTAAGATTTTTGGAGCGTGAACTGGAGCGTTTGCAAGAAATGGGTATGGATGAAATAGCCAAATACGCTGGAAAGCGATTTTTTGACCCAAAAGGGGTACTTAAGGGGAGTAGTCGGAAACTAAATTTGAAACGAAAGAAAAAACGTCTGCCGGGCCTAAAGTCGCCACTTCGAAGTCCCTCAGGCGCTGCTCGCATGATGGGCCCCGCCGAGAGCGAGTGGCATCGTCGACTCAGGGAAGAGAAGGAGAAACAAGCCCAAGAACGAAAAATGATGGCCATGGCTGATGCTGAGGGTAGATCGTTTAATCTCCAAATAATGGAGCAGGATAGACTAATAGACGAGCAAAAGTTTGTATACTATGCTGGAAAATTTGGTCCCTTGGACGGGATGACTTACATATCTTCAACACGACCGGGAAAACTCTACGAGGCCATTCTTGTTGATGCGTGCCGTATTGTACAGAAATGGTGGCGCGATATTGGGCCTCAGCGCATGCTCCGGAAGCAGGAAGCTGCGAATTTTATGCAAAAACTTTATAGAGGAAGAAAGGGTAGAGAAACGTTTAAGAACGAGCAAAAAGTGAAAAAAAGTTTGAAAAAGTTATTCAATCGCGTTGCATCAGCGGCCATGGAGCAGTGGCGGTACCAAGTTCGAACACAGAAAGGGACTCGACGTTTGCTAAGGAACCGGCTGATGGGAGCAAAATCTCAATTTTTTGAAGCATGGGCTGATTTGGTGAAAGAAATCGTAAACCAGCGCAACGAAAGCATTGCACCGGCGTTGAAGCGTATAAAACTAAGACGAACCAACGCTGCTTGGCTAAAATGGATAGAGCAACATGATCAAAATATGCGCATCAAAAGTTTGATGCGCCGAAGTTTCAGTGGAGTTAAGCGTTATTTTTTTGAACTTTGGTGCGACAAAGTAGATGAAATTGTTGAAGAGAGGGAGAGAACATTTGCCATGCGAACAGCCAAAGCAACCATGATACAGAAGACGTGGAGGGGTCAGCATGCTCGAAACAATAAAGTCCGAATAGAGCAGTACAAAAGAAACAACTATGTAAATCAAGAACGACGGGATTTGAATCGACGTATAGTTCGCCATAATCATATCACGACGCAAAACGAAGAACTTTCTAGATTAAAGCGAGAAAAGGAATACGTTGACAAGTGCGTTAGAGAAGAAGCAAAAACGTTTGACCAGATGATCAAGACGAAAAAATGGAAAAAACAATTTATGAAACATGTAAAAAATTATGATGAGAAGAAAGAGCGTGAAAAGTGGTTGCATGATGCGCATATGGAAGCAATCGTAGAGTTTCGAGAAGCCGATCCACCATTTGCTGAATGCAAGAAATGCCTAATGTCTTTTGTATCTGATGAACTGTTCCGATCCCATGTGTGTGAGCATGAGGTGGGCGATGCGTTAACAAAGAAATCCAGCCTTTGGGAAGCATATCACCAAGACATGATCGAACAGAAAACTCGGAGTCGCAAACGAAGGACTCCACGTTGGATATCACGATTACGCGGGTTTAATTTTGGCTCAGCTCCGAAAAATGTAGAAAAACGTCACACTACGACTGGTTTTATGCTCAGACGAGATTCAGATACCAACTTGTTTCATATACGGGCGGAAACAGAGAGCGATGATGCCGTAGATGGAAACGTGGAATCTGTTGAGTTTCCTTTAACGGTAAAACGTTTAGAAAATGAACTTGCCATTCAACGCGACGAAATGACTTCTTTGAAACTTGAGCACGGTAAGGAGGTGATAAGCTTGAAGAAGCAATTGAGAGTCGCGCATCATGATAAATTGCAAGCTGAGCAAAGCGCTAAGGAAGCCAAACAACTTTTAGAAAAATTACTGAGGCAGGTAAAAGAGCTTGAGAGTGACAACAAGCGTTTGGGTGGTAATGTTCCTAATTTTGACATTGAAAAAGAGATCGATGACGCCGCAGCACAAGATCAACTTCTTTTGGAAAGTAAAGTTGATAAGAAAAGCGAGCTTACCACATCCACGATAGGAACGAATTTGGGAAGGAAAAACCCTAACCCTAAGCGACGAAACATTATCAATTCAAGATCAAAAAAGAATAAACCTAGTGCTCGCGGTACCATTATTCGAAGTGATGTCGTTGGAAAGGTGCCAAGTCGAGCGGATATCGAAGTCATGTCATGTGCAGCCACGGAGATACAGAAGATTGCGCGTGGGTGGAATGTGCGAAAAAAACCACTTTTAGAATGGGGTGACGTATCTAGTGAAAGTGCATCCGTAGAATATCGCGACACCTCAAGTATCGCCGAGGTCAAAGCTAGACTGCTTCCAGTAAACAATATGCCAAATAAAAGTACATCTGTACAGCGATCGAGTGGTTCCACGAATACTATCGCAGCAATGAAGGCAAAAATGTTGCCTTCGGAATAATTCTGGCGCGCTCCTAAAAGACTATGGATATTCTCAAAAAACATTAAACAGGTATATCTCAATTGCTTATGTATCATGTGAAAAAAGCTAAATACAACGGCTAATATATGTACACTCTTTTTTAATACCATATATATATATATATAGTATGTGTGTCTTTAAACTACTCTATGTGTCTCTCGCATCGATATTCAAATCCAACACATGTTACTGCAGAAGTCGAAGATCATTGATGGCAAATGATCCTAGAATTTGCTCCGGTAGATGTGCGGCTACTCGACCTTCGAGAAAAAAAGCCATATCAACAACAGCATTATTTAAAACGCTGGGATCTTCCGTTTGTAGTATGCTAAAATAAAAATTGCGCATTGCATAGCTAAATTTGTATACATCAACCGTTACGACAATCTTGTCGTTTGGGAAAACGTCTCTGTCGGCAGAGCCGTACGACAAAAAAGGTTTCCCATTGTACTGCTTTATGAGTTGATTTCCAACCATGCCAATGTCTACCTTTTCAGGGTTTTGTAACTGTATGATAGTTTTCCATTGATCATATAAAGGATCGTGAGGCTCTATCCAAGTTTTCAAAAGCGACGCAATGCTGCCATTGCTATTGGACAAGATATTTTCCTTCGCACGATCAGACAACTTAAAATACGCGAGGAGGTGTATGGACGGACTATTTTCTTTGGTAGCATTGCTCCAGATCGATGGCTGTTCCACCGGCAATATTTGGTGCAAGAGCAAAATGTTTGGAATTGTACCGGTCATCCCTTTCGATTCACCATTCCCTTTACATTGTTCGCTAACTACGCATTCTGGTAGATCTTGGACGTCATTGACATTTAGCATTTCGCCAGCGTTGGTACGGCGCACAGTCAAATGTATTACTTCATACAGAGGATCTGTCGAAGATATCTTTTTTTTGTACTCTGCATGACTTGCATCAAGATAGTGTTTTCCGCGAATCTGAAATGAAGCTGTGCACGGAGACCATCGTAAGCCCGCCGACTGATTGTCGGATTCATCTTCATCGTCCACTTTGCGCTCGTCGTCGGGGTTCGGCAAACTTGGTGCTTCTTCTCCATTGTCTTCTCTACGATTAGAAGCTTGGATTTCACGGCGATCGTCGCCGTCAGTGGTTGGTGGCGAAGTAACGTTTTCGGCTGGCAACTTCGCTTCACTATTTCCCCCCCTTTTCTTCGCATTGGGGGGGTTTGACAACCTAAAAGGGATCCCACTTGTAGTAAGACCGACGCCAACCGTGCTCCAAAACAGTGGCGCAAACATTGGTAGGTCTGTCGGGACTTGGCTGTGCAACAGTGACACTACTAAGGTAATGACCATTAGAACAGCCAAGACAGCGACACAAAATGTCTGTATAAGCGTTTGTGCTGATATGTGGGATGAATCTTCCACGACAAGGCCGGGAAGCTCGTCTTCCTCTTGGTCAACGTCATCATCGACTGGATCTTCAGACGCGGGACTAGCTGCCTCGACAGCGATAGGGGTTTGCCCTCTGGAATCGCCCTGCTGATAGTTGTACGCCGCGTACGCGAGGTACCCCGCTGCAGCTCCGAGCGCAGCAACCGTAGCTACGGTGGTTGTTGACGGCGGTCTATTTCCCATCTCACTCAGGGCCACCGGCAAGCAGTTGTTTGCCAGTATAATCGCCTTCCCAGTACCCGGCTTGCCTTGGCATTGCGACGATGTCTCCACGCATGCATAGATTTCGATTATTAAGATGATGAGAGGAGATTTAGATGATTGGGAGAAGATGATGATGGACATAATATTAAATAGTAGCCAAAACAGAGACACTACGCATGGTACATATTCAATATACATACAGCAATTATTATTAGTATTATTATTTATTCTTCTATCGATCTTGCTTTAGTAGCTTTATCATATCATTATTATTATTATTAATGTTATTTTTTTTTTATTAGACTACTATAACTACAAGACAACAACAACAACAACAGAGGAGCAAAGGGAGAGAAGAGAAGGAAGAGTCGTTACTGAGTACTGAGTCGAACCCGACGAGCCTCCGGGTCCTGTTGTGCGGAAAAACCTGTTTGAATTACGCAGTGCTAACCAAGATGTCCGCTGCTGACCGGGAAAACTCCCTATGGCGACTCGTGGGGTCTTTTGGATGGACGGTGCAAGTCCCAAGGGGGCAGTGGGATTTTCCAAAGGCTTCCAGGGAAGTTATGGAGAAGGTCTTTGAGGAGCACCAGCAAGGTGGGGAGCATCCCCCGGAGCGGCGAACAAACAGGACGAAAAAACATTTTTCCAGGGACAAAAAGCTGTCGTCAAGAGCTCGTGTACGCCCCGCTCCTCCTCCATTTGAGGCGAATCGTGGTAGAGGGACTAGCCTCCGATGGTTACCGACGCTCACAGAGTCGGACCAGAAAGACGACCGGTTCGGGTCCATTATCTCAAAACACTTCAAGAACAGCCCAGACCAAAAGGTTCGGGTGGGCAAACCTTCGAAAGCTGCGTTGAAGCAGGTACCAAGGCCACGTACAGCAGACCATAAGCTCCGTAGCCGCAAATCCTATCACTTTAAAACACAGCCGCACCCAGTCTATATGCATCGTGTAAAATCTTTGAGTAAAATGCCTGACTCGTCAATGGCGACTTTTATGTTGTCTCACGAAGAAGAATCGAAAACGCAAAACAGTCAGCACGCCGCAAGGCAGGAGATGCATGATGATTTCTGCATGTATACTCCTGAAGAGCTGCCTCTTGAGTTGAAAAGTCCTACTGCAAAGCAACACCACAAATCTCAGCAGCATAGATTGGTCGAAATCACGATCAGCTACCCAACTAGAATAAACGAAATAACATTGTTAAAAGTGAAGGCCCTAATAGAGAAAAAACATAATTTCAAGCCGTCTTTCCCTGACGAAAAATACAATCGTACGGTGAACAAGCGTGGCCGCAAACGTTTGACAGAGGACGATGAGGATTTCGTCAACACATACAAGTGGCAAGGGCCGCTGAAGGATCTGTGGGCATTGGGAGAAGAGATTCGTGTAACTTACCCAACAGATTTTTTGCTCTCGTGCGATGACTTTTACGTTCTCGCGCGAGGCCAGGGCTGGTGCAAAACGTACCATGACAAACCATTATCCGACGAAAATCGGCACAAGATCATTCACATTGTACCGCTTGCAGGTGCTATATCACCCGTGCCTAGCACCGCAGCTAGCTCCCCTAGGCAAAATGTGCAGTCAGCAACAAGGAAGAGAGTGAAATTAGGAAAGAATTACAATAGCAAGAAAACGTTTAGGGTGCCTGCCCCTTATGAATGGCCTGGGAAAGAGACTAATTCGCAACACAGGAACCTATGGGCACCTGATTTTCCAGTCTCAACACGAGACCAGCACGAGCAAATGCATCGTCCCAAGTCAAGCCCATCTATGACAGGCCCAGGTTCGTTTCAATTTCCAACTTCTATGCAAAGGCAAGTCGAGTCCATCAAAAGGAACATTGTAGATATAACATCAATGAAAACCAAAACTAAGCGCCAAACTCCATTGCAAAATTGTGCGCTCGGTTACATTGAAAGTCCGGGGCCTCAAGTGTACGTCCCGCCTTCAATGATTCGAACTGACATTGGTGTGCGTTTTGGACCGGGTATAGTAGATCCGTACAAAATACTTAGAATGGAAAAGTCACTGAAACGACAGACGAAAAAGGGGAAAAAGAAGTCAAAAGAACAACTGGATTTAGAAAAGCTAGAGGACGAAATCAAAAGGCTGCAGCATAAAACATTCGTAATGCGCCGTGGGATTAAAAAACTTGCAGGATCAAAAGAGTTGCTCCTGAGGTAACGTGTTTTGCTAGCTGTTCTTTCAATCATACAATGTGTGTAGAAACAATTAATAGATAGAAGATATACATATATATGAAATGATGTGGATAGGATTTTACCCTTCTCCCTCTACTTTTCACACTAACACCAATATCAAGACGTTTCAAATTCTGCTCTTGGACAATAATCTTCACAAACTATACAACCTCATATAAGTTCATGCCTGAATCTTCGCCAACAGACACTAGGTGGCGGCCATCGCTGGCGTAAGCAATATCCCATACTTGGTCACTGTGATTTTCAAAAGAGTGCACGAATTTGCGCATTCCAATATCCCAAATTTTCACAGTCTTGTCCGCAGAGCTACTAGCAAAATGTTTGTCATCTGGGCTTGATGCCACGCTCAGTACCCAACCAGTGTGGCTGGTCAACGAAGCCACAGGGGTGGCTTTTCGAGGATCGTACATGTTGATATTGTGGTCATCGCAAGCAGCCAGCAGCACCGAACCCGTTTTGTCATACCCAACCGATCGCACAGGCTTTTTCAAATCATCATACCGGTGAAGAACTTTGCCATGTTCTTTTTCTCCCGTATCAAAAATTGCTACACTCCCACTATGGCACCCAACAGCAAGTTTATTGCCTGACGGTGCGTATTGAACACTCAAAGCAAAAGTTCCATTATCGACTGCCAGCGAATTCTTTATCTGCCCGGACTCGCAGTCCCAGATATTCACTTTGCCACCGAACCCCCCTGTTGCTAGCAAGTGTTCCGTGGGATGGAATGCGATAGACCAGGACTCAATTGGCCCCGCGTCAAGGACTTTGTCTAGTTGTCCCGTGCTAAAGTTGTAGACACGTATATGACTATCCAAGCTGCTCGCCGCTAACATTTTCCCATCTTTATGGACCTTAGCTGATACTACACCAAGCTCATGACCTTCGAAACATTTCTTCTCTAAAAGCGAGTCTTTTCCATGGCCACCAGATTCGCTATCTCCCAGAGTGTGACTATGGTTCCACACACGAACAGTCTCGTCCAAGGACCCGGTAATGATATCGCCGTACGGCGTCCAGTCGACACTGTAGATAGCATCAAGATGAGCGTTCGGCTTGCCCGCGCGTTTCTTGTACATAGTTTAACAAAGGTGTTACCGTCAGACGAATTCGTAAAATCAGGCACCGATGCGTACCCGGCGTGCAGAGGATACACTTCGAGACGTCAGGACGTGTGGAGGACCAGCGAACCTCTGCGCTTCACATCCTTATTTATTCATTATTATCACATTCATCATTCATCTCATTATTACTACTACTACTCAAAACCATTTTTTAAATTTCATTATATAAATAATAATAGTAATTATTATTAGTATTGTTATTATATTATATTATATATGATGATAAATCGAATTAAATTTTATTATGAGATGAGAATAGTCTCGTGAAAGATAGGCATCCATTGGCCCCCAGGAGTACCGTGTCTCGTACCATACAGTTTAAGGACCAATAGTATAATACCAACACTACACTTTTATTTATTTGTATTATTTAATATATAAATCATTATAATTGCATGAATTACCTCAATGCCTTCTGCGTGTAGTTGAATACATTACCTTAATTAAAGATCGACAAAGGAAACGAGTCGCGGTGCAGACCGACTGATGAGAAAAGTCAATCGAGTATATAATGGCAACAACCAAAACCTGCCGACTTAACATATTTTACCAATTTTCATATTTTTGTTTTTATAATAATAATAATAACAATGGATGGCAATGGACTCGGAAAGGCTGTTACTACTTATCTTACTACTTATCTTTTTTTTAGTAGTGGGAAGAAGAAGAAAACAGACTTTTGTGCAACAGTTTTGTATTTCTCTACTACTACTATGAAACGCTGTTATTTGTGATGAATGCTATTATTATATATATGATCAGTTTTTACTACTACTAATAAATAATACTAATTACTATTATATATTTTTTTTTATTGCTGTTTATTTGTTGTTTGTTTGCTCTCCTTCTTGTTGTTGTGTTGTTGTTGTACGTTGGCACTTGCTTTCTCTCCTCTCCAATAGGCACTCCACGTCAATCATCGAACAATCAACACGTTGGAAAAGCGCTTGGTTGAACAAAACTGCACTTACAGGATTGCGCTCTACCGATGGAAGCAACTGACGAATCGAACCAAGGTATGGACACCGCCGGAATAACACTACCGCTGGAGGAGTTAACTGTGGCGGATGAATACCTGGATGAAGTTGTAGAAGAAGGAGACAACGAGGTCTTTCACGAAAAGTTAAAGCGGGTTAAGCGACCTCCGATAAAATTAAATGTACATATTCATGATCGCAAATTTGTTTTGAATGTTGGAAAAGGGAAACAAGACCTGAAATGGCTAGCCATGGTGGCTGCTCAACGTTATGTTGTGTTGTCTAAACCAAACGGGCGCATGCGTCAGCGTGAACAACGGCGAACTGCAAGGGTTGGGACGAAAGCCTTCCAACCAATAAACATCACTACTCCCCGGTTGAGCCCAAGAGCCGACCCGCTCTGGCCATACAGCTTCCCGCATCCAAAAACTCGCATTCGCGATTTGCTTAGAAATGGCGATAGCGTCGAAGTTAAGTTAGATACTACAGGTAATATGGACCACATGGTAACCGGTTTCCAAAACTACGCTTTCCACAACAGTGTGACCAAACAGGAACGCCGCAGACCCGTTGAAGTGCAACAACGGGCGGAACAAATTGACAAAATAAAACGACGAGAAGAGAAAAGGTTACAAATTGCTCGATCACTTTTCGGAGAAGAGATTGATCTTGAAACGAAGGAAACAATGGCAACGTTCGCAAGCGAGTGGGAAACTATAAAAATGCCATCTTATGTAAAATCCAAGCAAGAAATTGTGCAGTTAGAGCAAATAATTAAGGAACACTATGTGTCAATATGCACCGCATTTAAATTTTATGGGGGGCTCGGGGATGTTGCCAAAGCGGAGCTTTCTATGAACCTGCACAACAAAGGGCACAATGATGGCAATAAAACAAGATTTGAGGAGGAAGAGGAAGAGGCTGAAGAAGATGACGACGACACAATATCATTGCCAGAGTTCGAGAGTTTTTGTGGCAAGACCGGGATATTAGATGGCTATAAGGTCAGCCATCGTGACATTGTAGAGGTTTTTCGTATTGTAAATCAGAAAATGGAGCAACATGGAAAAGGCGGGGGTAAGTTCAAAGTAAAAGGTGATGAGTATTTTGATCGCTCCGAATTTATTGAGGCATTGATTTTGCTGGCGCACTTCAAATACGACAAAGAATACGATGGAAAAATAACTACCCAACTTCATAATTTAATGTCGCAGCAAGTCGTCCCGCACGTTGAACGATTAAAGCCGAGCGAGTTTAGGCTCAAAATGGCAATAGGAAAGGTATGCAACCTGCTATTAGATAGCATTGGTGTGTTTAGGGAAGTCTTCCAACTTTATGCGGACGAAAAGACCAACAACGAGATGAACCAAAGAACATTTACAAAGTTCTGCATCCACGTTGGGTTTATGGAAGGTGGACAGCAACTCACGAAAAAAGATGTTGAGAGAGTCTTCGTTGAAAGTCAAAATGAAAGATTTCCAGCAGATATGCAGATTAGTTTCATGCAAGAAATGGTTTTAGTAGAATTCATGGAAGGTGCATGCCGAATGGCGGAGCTGTACTGGCCGGACACTGTCGGAAAGCTAGACGTCAAGGTTGATATGCTAATTGATTTGCAGCGCCGATTGTTGCACAAAGTTCGCGAGGATATCATGGCTGGTAATGAAGTGAATTTGATATGAAGTCGAGGCGAGCGGCATATGAAATATAAGAAGAGTGGAGTATTAATCATGTTATGAACTTTTTTATTTTCTTTTACTTTAATAGTATATAGACTCGGTTCAAACGCACGCGTCGTGTATATTAATTAATCTTGCGCAGCATTTCATTGCCCGCGTTGCCCAGCACTAGTTTCGTCCTTGTACGTCCCTTTCAGCCCGAGGTCGCGAAGAGCCGCGAATGCAACATCGTCGCAAACCGGATGCGTCAATCGCGCCATGCGTATTGGTTCCTCTGCACCCGCATCAATAATTACTGCTACTAGCTCTGGATTCTTGCTTACTAAATTTCGTAAAGCCAAGCAACCGCTGCGTTGAACCCACTCTGCTTTTGGATGCCGCGTCATAGCATCGACTATCAATGAAATACCGTGCTGCTTCGCTATATGAGTGCAGTTGTTTGAGTTCCGTAGTGCCATGGACGATAGAGCTGCAAGGCCTTGGGTTTGCATTGCCACCTCATCACTGTGTCTAGACATTGCGCAAAGAATTATGTCGATGCCACCGTTAGCACATAAGAGGGCTTTGTTCGCATCGTTGTTTGAAATCATCTTTATTGCTGTGCACGCATACGTACAAAATTTGACATGTTCAATATGTTGATTCATGACTTGAACAAGAAGCTCCGTGCCACCTAGTTTTGTGATGTCTTTGCAAATGCTATCGTTTACGGCCAAAGCACGTATGGTCAAACACACCTTCGAGGCCACATCAGCATCAGATCGGAGCTTACCAAGAACTTTAAAAACCTCCTCTAAAACATCTAACTTGTCTAGCTTGCCCCTTTCACCTAACAAACGCGCTCGCGCAAACGTGTACGGGTGGACACCAGGACGACGATCGTCGTCGCTGCATAAAATGCGCACAAAATCACAGATTTCCTTCAAAAATTGTGCATCATCCGCTTCAAAACCAGCTTTAAACCACCCTTTAATGTAAGATTTGATTCCATTTGCCTCAAAGAAATTTCCTTTTACCGACTCGTTTCGTGTCATCGTGATACGTGCAGTCCTGATAGCAGTTTTCAATAAATTAATGTCGTCGCTGAACTCCTTCTTTTTAATTATTGAAATGATCATTTGACTTGCAACTGGGTACAAAATAGAGCTGCCAACTCTCCCTTTCCAGAAACAAGAAGCAAACGCGGTGAGAGCCGCTTGCATCAATGATTTGTTTTCTCTCACTATTTCAGTGTCGTCACGCTCGCTAACTTCTCTGGCGTCGTCACCAATGTAGAATTTTTCGACAGCGTTGAAAAGTACAGCTTCATATGCTTCGTTGCAGGCTAGCAATTTGTTTTCGTCTTTCTCCAGGCACAGTTTCTCGAATTCGTTCATTGCCGCAACACATGCAGTGACGTTCTCAGCCCGTTTCATCTTTGCTAGGGTTGCTGGGACGGGCATTTCGGCACGAGTCGCAATCCATTTCCAGTGTTTTGTCGAATTTTCCTCGCCCCCGTATACCACAGATACAAGCCCATGTTTCCGAGGGATCATCAGGGCTACCGCTTGGGTTATAGTTCTTCGTAAATATTTCTTTTGGGAAAGTTAACTTATTTTTCTCAAGGTAGTCAATGCTACACTTGACTACCGATGCAATTTTACCAAGAAGCTCGATGGCCAAATTTCGAAATGAAGGATCTACTTGCTTTCTAGATGCACTGCTCAACATTGAATTCTCCTTGTGGGTCACATTGGTTAGCAATCGAGTGAGTATTGACAAAATTTTTTCTGCCCCAGGCCATTCTGCCCTTGTCACAATGCGAAGTAAGTCCATGACGAAATGTGATAAAAAGCGACGGTAACTATCATCAGCACCATGATTATTCGACATGGAAGATCGCGCAACAAGAATTTTTAAAAATCTTAGTAAGTATGGAGGAGTAGCATTAGATTGTAATCTTGCTGCTTCTTGGGTAGCATTCACTTCATCGTCATCGCCAACTTCGTCTACATCGCTATCATCATCTTCATCGCTGCTAGTGATTGTGTTGCTTGCATCATATGCTTTCAATAGGCGCTCTTGAAGTACATTTTTCTTACCTGTCTTTTTCAACTCATTGATCCCCGCTGTTTTACGCAGCTCTTTTACTGTCATTTTCATGATTTTCTTTTTATATTTCAAAAACGATTGCTTGTCTTTTGACTGGTCAGTTGGGATCTTGCTGGTAGTGTCGGAATGGGGCAATAAAAATATGGGTTTAATGTATGACGCATGTACTAGCTGCAGGATTAAGGCCGTTACCATCATAATCTAGTAACAAGTACAATCAAGTGTGTTAGTCGCAAATGGGCAAGCTACTTTTGTATTAGGACCCCAGTTTACTTACGTGTTCGTTAGAGTATTCGCTTCTTTTTGAATTTTTCTTCTTTTCCAAATCGATTCCCGGACTTGCTAGGCGTATTGGTAAACCAATAAGACTGTACAACCTCAAATTCCTTTTACTAGCACTGCTATTTCCACTATGGTATCCAGGTAGTTTGTGCAAAATTCCAAAAATTTCTTCAAACACAGCGCTTCTATGTTGCTCATGTGATAAGAATATCTGCTGCAGGAGTGCAATACCGTCTAATTGTAAGTTTTTTACTTGTTCTTTAACTTTGGAAAGTTTATCCGCATCAAGGGTCAAAATATCCATTGATAAGGCAGTTAATTGGAGCAGCAAAGAATCTGTGACAGAGGTTTTATCTACAAGCCGCTTCAAAAAAGTAAAAATTTCGCCGATGCCAACATGAACATCTTGTGCCCATTTAAATAGTGTACTACGTAAACCTTTTTGTTTTACATCTGAAAGACTGGCAAAGACGGGAAATATCAAGTTTGACAAGCAGTGCTTGCATAAATTGACGCATAGCTCTATGCGGTCCTGATCAATGATACGTGTGTCAACATCATTCGCTGTAATCGCCTCGAGGATGATGACACAAGCTTCAATGCCTACTGCTGTCTTTGTATATGCCGCTTTATAATTAGTCAGTCCGTGAGAGTAAAGTTTCGTTTGGCATGCAGCATCAACAAGATCGTCAAGCGCTGGCATGAGCTTGACAAACAGACCGTCTGGGATGAAACGTTCTCGATTCTCGTCGCATATAGCTTTTAGTTCTGCCTCTACTTTCTTCAGCATTCTTAAAGTTATAGGTTTATGGCTTTCCTCCGAGAAAGAAACTATTTGCATATCATTAGTATTTTCTTTCTTTGGCGAATCATTGTTTTGTTTTCCATGGTGCACTACGGCGGCATTTGTTGCCTCCTTTGCGCGCGTTTTTTCTTTTGCCTTTTCACTTGCAAGCCTACTTGATTCCTTCACGGCATGTGTTTTGACAACGTTTTCTACAGCGGCCACGAAAGCATCGTAAGCCGTCGTTTCAAAGAAAACCGTTGGTGCTGAAGCCATGGTGTGTGAGGCTGCAAGATCGGTGCTGCACTTGATCTTGCGTCCATGTCTTCCACTGTCGTCCGCCGAGGCTTGGCTTTCGGAATGCGGCGAAGAAGAAGAATCTTGTTTGTATCTACTACTACTAACTACTATCTCTGCTGCTGAGATGATATGATGGTGATGTGTTGTTGTATAGTACTATCACTATGCATGCAGCATTAAATATAAATTCATTCCTCTTCATCATCACTGATAATAATAATAAAATAGTAAATCTCGTCTTTTTTTTAGTTATGGGTGAGATAGGAGATCAGGCGTCGTAAGTCTAGTAACATACCCTACTCCACGCCCAATAAACAAAAGGGAATAATGGCACACAATGGATCACTTGATGCCCCGGTGCCTTACCTAGGACGACAATGTAGTATTACAATGCGTAGTTAACGCGTTTGAAAATGACTAAGACGAATCCTCGCTTGCAATTTGCCGCGCGACGATGTAAGGTATGTCAAGTACACATCGTGGTAGGTAATTAGAGTAAGGTATACCCCGTAGAAAAGACAAGACAATAGTAAGGATATATTAGTCTTTTTTCCCTATATCATCGGGAACTCCTAGGGAGTACTTCGTAGTTTAAGATTGAACTTTCAGCATCGACACAGAGTCTTTTGGCCATCCCCAAGTACGATCCAGGAATTCCTACCAAAAGGAAAACCTCCTCGTTTTCAAACCTGCGATCTTAGTGTACGATTTAACGTACTCAACCCAAAAAGGTTTCAACACACCACAACTGAAAAAAGCCACAACTAACACTCTCAACAACAATAATAAAATAAGAAGAAAGAGACATCATTCTCTTCATCATCATATTATTTTTCGATCGTCGTTGGCATCCGCGATAGCTACCCGTGCCCACCCCCGCCAACACTTTCGCTTTCCGATACACCGTTTACATCTAGCGAACAATCATGGCATCATTGACTTCTAGCATTAATCTTAACGAGAACGAAGATGGAGGGACCGGCGGCTCGACCAAGCCGAAAAAAGTAATCGCGTACAAAGGTACCACCACGACAGGCGATGCCACCAAAGACGCAGCTAAATATTTTGAAAAGGGTATGAAGGAGTTGGCGGCCAAGCATGGCACTACGATAGAACGGCCAGAGGAAGAAAATAATGCCGGAGAGGCGAATGGGCAATCATTGAAAATGATATCGCAGGAAACATTTGATAGCGTAGTTCAAGAGAATATCGAAGACTTCGAAATGTCACCCGAGGAAGCTTTGCAAGACGCAATCGAGCAGTTTCACTCCCAAGGTGTGAACTTGAGCAACATTGTCAAAGTACTTGGCAACGAACGTGCCGAAATGCCCGTCCCAGCAACCCTAGCAAAGATGAAACGGGCTGAGAACG
>LT658526.1:0-24649 GCA_900128575.1 Stramenopiles sp. TOSAG41-1
AATACCACTACTGCATCACATGCACCCCTATAATATGGCAGTAGTCTAGTGACATTACTTAAAATGTGTTGCGAATCTCACCACCACCACCACCACCACCTCCTCGACGGCGAAATAATTATTTGCCGATTGGTAACCTCCACAAAAAGTCTAGCTTGCGTTAGAAAGAACAACCATACAAAAACTGCGTTGATTTTTAAACGGGCTACACAGTGCGCATGGTATCTTGTATTAGACTTGAGACATGTCGACATATTCCGTGTATGAATTGTACGATTACCGTAAGGAAGGAAAGCTAAACTTGAAGGATGCGATAAAGTGCTTCAACACTATTGGGAAAAGCCCAGATGAGGAAACCGTAGCTTCGAAGCAGTTTCAATGGCTTTGTAAGAAGCTTGCTGGAGAAACGCACAATTTGACGTGCAAAAAAATTTCTCAAATTTACCATTCCATAACAAAAGTAGCCATAGTTGGGCACGTACCATCAATACTTTTAAATGCTTTGCACAATCGGACAGTTAAGAGCATGAAAGATTTTGATAACTTCGGTGTGGTGCAGGTGATATATGCCCACGCCAAACTATCAACACAGGTTAAGGAGCCGTTACGTACGAAGATGATTCAATTTATTGTTACTAAGTGCTCGACGTTCAATGGGCAAGATGTCGCGAACACATTATATAGCATTAGGAAAAAGTGCTTGGATCCTATTGATAAGCCTGTGCGAAAATGCATTATAGGATTACTAACAAGGTGTGAGCATTTGAGTACTTCAATTAAGCCCATGGAAATTGCAAATATAGTATGGAGTTCCTCTATGACACTAAATAAATTTCAATTCCAAAAATTCCGACACATTCTACAGAGTATTTGCTTGCAACTGTCTCCTAAGTTCGATGTTCAGCATGTTGCAATGGTTTTGGAAGGGTTCGTCGTTGGAGAGGTCATATTTGATGAAGCATTTGTGAACGCGATCCTCGAAACTATTTCCAATCAAATCTCATCCTCTGATACTTTTAGCATGCAGAATTTTTCATCAATACTGCAGTCATTGCTGCAAATTCGACTTAATGACAATAGCCTTTGTGCGGACCGAGTATCAAAGTTGGCTGAAAGCATTCTAGAGAAAGTGGAGACAAACTACAAAAAGGCAAATGCCCAGGATATTTTGTGCCTTTTGAATGTGGTTAATTTAAATCAATTTGATTATACTGCTAGTAAAAAGGCGCTGCTGAAAATGATTAAAAAGCGCTTCCTCAAAAAAATGGCAAATAAAGAATTTTCTAAGCCTGCCATTTTTTCAAGAGTTTTCCATGGCTTGGTAAAGGTGGGGGCTGAAACCAGCAATGAGCTTGTACATGATACTGAATATCGGCAGGAAACGGGACAGGGTAGCAATGATAACAACACCAGCAGTAGTTTACACAACTTCACAAGCGAAGAAATGGAAAGAATAATTGCCCATATATCAACAGTTATACACGATGAGTTAAATGGGCAAGACATATGCCAAATATTGCACAGTTTTGCTTGCCTAAACAAGTGCAATAGGGACCTACAGCGCATATTGCTTGAGCGTTTGATGAGCATTGAAATTATGGGTAAGCTGAGCAGCACCGGTATCGCAACAATTTTATCGTCCTTGGCAAAGTTAAAATGTCGCCATCTTCAGGAAGGCTTTGTATCTTCGCTTTTTGCTCAAATTTGCAAAAAAACAAAATCGTTTTCAAAGCAAGATGTTGGCAACACCCTTTGGGCCATTGCAAAATTACGCCCAATAATTTCCTTCAAAAATACTGAAGATGTTGCGTATGCGATCCAAGCATTAGAAGAGCGGTGTATGCAACTGAAAAGACTCAACATAAATGATATTTGTAACTGCATTTGGGCAAAAGCATCAATGTGCACAAATATTTTGACTAGACAGTCAATAGATAATGATGGTAATCAAGCAATTCATGAGTATGTTCAGTTCCTAATTAATCATTTGTCCAAAAGTATAGAAGAAATATCTGCAGGACAAGTGGCTTACTTGATATGGTCTTTTGGAAAATTATCGAAATTTTTACCATCAGGCGATAAACACATTAAAACTTTCACACAACTATGTCATTCTGACTTGAAAAGGTCATTGGCATCCATGCATGGGCAAAATATTGGCATGGTTGCGTTCGGATTGGCAAATATGCCTATAGAAAATTTCGTGAAGAAGCCCAATTTGATGGAGATTCAAGAAGGAATGCATGAGCACATACAAAGAACAATAGATGTTATGACTTGGCAGAGTATTGCACATGTAGATTTGTATACTCGAAAATATAATAATGCAAATGCTTCAATGAAATTAAAAATGAATGAATTAGCAACAAATGCTAGCGAAAGCTTGTCAAGAAGTATCAAGGCGAGCGCAAAGGAGCTTGAGAAACTAATATTTGAGGGGGCCCCTACAACAGAATTATGGGGAATTAGTGAGGATGACCGGCGCCAGAAAACCGTGCTTATGATTGATTTACCGAAACGTGTATGTAAAAAATATAAAAAGAAGGATTTTAAGGTCCTTCATTGGAACCGCTTTAGGGAAAAAGACTGCGAGAGTAGAACATGGTTATCTGAAAAGTCACTGGATGCAAAAATTGATGGCTGCCTATTGGGCCTGGGTATATTCAAGGAGAATTTTGCAATGGTGTGCCATTGCTTGACGAAACTTTTACAAGAAGGTGCTTACTTTTACATTTATAACAAAGAGTGTGGAACGTCAACTATTATGACGCAAAGCTATTTGGTGCGAGAACTGGAGCAATTGGGAATGTTTTCAAAACTGGAAAGTGTTACTCCAAATGTTATGAAATCGCAATTCATCAACTTTAATGCGGACGGGATCAACACCTTGAAACTTAAGTTGACAGACTGGAGGTCCAAGACTTTGATTGAATTCGACCCATCTTTGCGTGACCATACAGCAGAAAAGGTAGCAAAATGTAAGTGGTATACATTTCCAGGATTATTTGCTGGGGGTGTGATAGACATTATGACTGCATTCTTTTTGAACACCGTAAAGAAAGAGATTGTAAATTCACAGAAGTTTAATAGGGTACTTGACTTTTGCTGTGGCTCGGGAACGATTGCCTATGCTTACAAAAACTTCATTCATACTTCGAAAAACGATATTAGCATCTCTTTGCTGGATGCAGATTCTGTAGCGTTAGAAGCTGCAAAGAAAAATGTAAAAGATGCAAAACAATATTATCTATCGGATGGTTGGTACAGTGTCGATAGTGACGAACAGTTTGACCTCATATTGTCGAATCCGCCAGTTCATGTCGGGCACCACGATTGTTTTGATGTGGTTTCAAATTTAATTGGAGGTGCCGTCGGCCATCTTTCTCCGGGAGGAGAATTATGGGTTGTTTGTCAAAACTACATTCCGTTGGGTAGCTTGGCTCCTGCAGATTTATTTGCACAGACATTTACGTTCACCGACGGAAGATTTTGTACATATCGATTTGTGGCAAAGGAATGTTCAACTAGAAAACGGAAATTTCAGCCGGATTCTTCAGAATCAAAATCCACGAGCAGCAGAAAGAAAAAAAGCCGTAAGGAGCGAAAATAATTAAATGCGCAATCATACAGGTATATACATATTGTCTTCTTACTTTTCTTTTACAAGTTTACCTAATATACCTTCACCATCACCAACGACCTTCGTATCTGGACCTTTCTTCCACTCCTTATATTCCTTGTGTATTAGCTTTGGAACCTCCTTTCCAACACCATATGCAAAACAGCCAACAAATATAGCCGTCAAAATAAAGCGCTTCGCCTGTCTCATGGTATCTTTGACGGACGACTCGGCGTAAGTCACAGTTTCTTTTACAGAATTCTTCACTATGTTTTCCCCAATTTTGAGGTGCTTTAAAGGTTCGCTAGTGTTATCGACGAGTGCCTTTTTGCCTGTCTCTAGAGTTGTGCCCGCACGTTTTGTAATTTCCTGCCGAATGTTGGTAGCAGATTCCTGTACCTCTACACTGCGCCTTTTCAGCGTATTTACATTATCGATTCCCTGATCTTTCCACGACTTAAATTTATCTACATAGTCGTTACGCTTTTCAAAAATATGGCTTGGCTTCCACTGAGTTTTTTTTGACTTGAACCTGGCAGATGATAGCTTTCCTATAGAATCTATGAACTTTTTCATGTTTTTTTTTGCAGAGGCAAAGGTCCTGTTCGGCTAATTCTCAATGTAAGACCGCCGCAAGAGTTTCTACCAAAGCGGGAATGTAGTGTCTCCCTGGCATGTCAACGCTGCACAAACTTTGCGTTTGGCAACGTTTTCAAAGTTCGATCATGTGTTGGTTTGATAACTAACACACAACAATTAATTTCAAACAACATTACAACACACAATAATAAATAGGGCGGCTAAAATAAAATAATAATTAATTTTTGCTGCTGCTGGATTAATTAGTAACAAAAAACTAATCTGAAATCATTCACTCCTCTTCTATTCACGTACTAATATCTAGTCTTGTATTTTTATTCCTTCTATGTCATATGGTAGACTACGGGTACGATAGGCGATTCAACCTATTGGGTGCAAATCGTTGAGGGAGAGAGTTTTGCTCCTTCACATGTATGTCCATCTTTTAGTTAGTTTCAGCACAAAATGCAGTGGCTGGCTGAGAGTTAGTATCTCCTCCTCCTATTATTATTATTATTATTATTATTGTTGTTGCCATTATTATTATAAAAAAAATTATTTCAACCATCAGGAATGACGACGTCATCATATCACTCGCGGCGGTTGAAGGTTATCCTGACGTGAATGACGACGTAACTCAGACTGGTCCCGATCCACTGCGATTATAGGTTTTAAAAATATGATCTCGAAATTTGCTATCACGCTCCTTTTTGCCACGGCGGCGATTGTTGCCGCTGCCCCAACCATCGATAACTTGTCAAACGACTTTGAATCGTACAAGACCTGGTGTGATCACCATCAGAAAACTGCGAGCGAGAAACGCTTTGGTGTTTGGCAAAAGAACTATCAAATTGCAGAGGCACACAATGCGAAGTATCGTGCAGGCCTATCGAGCTATTATTTGTCTGTTAGAACGAGAAATGCTGATTTGACAAATAAAGAATACCGATCACTGTTATTGGCGTCGAAGTCACGTGGTATGAACAACGCAAAGTTTACTTTCCAGGCAGAGGAGAGCGCCAAAGTCGCCATCCCCCAAAACTGGAGTTGGGTTAAACAAGGAGTTATCTCGCCCGTCAAAGACCAGGGAAATTGTGGGTCCTGTTGGGCCTTTTCTGCAACTGCAGCGATGGAGGGCGAATTCAACAGAAGGAACAACGGGTCTATGCCATCTGCTTGCTCGTCGAAGTGTGGGAAAATGAACAATACTTGCTGCTCTTTTTCCAACCAGGAGGTTGCCGACTGCACACGAGGTGGAGCGGACAAATGCAACATTGGGGGTGAACCACATGACGGTATTCTCTGGGTGGCCAAAACCAATAAAGGTAACCTAAATACTGATTCGCAGTATCCGTACTCAAGCGGGAAATCCGGAAAGCTTACAAAGTGTTCACCTGTTGCGAGTGCAATTCAAACTGGTGTTACCGGCTACGCCAACGTAAGCTCAGGCGACGAAATTGCTCTTCAACAAGCAGCCTACAAGTATGCTACAATCAGTGTTGGGATTGATGCTTCTTCCTTCCAGTTTCAGTTATATGGTGGTGGAATATACAACGATCACCAATGCAAAAATACCCCAAAAGCCTTGAATCACGGAGTTAGCGTGGTTGGATATGGCGTTGGCGAACCAGCACCTATTGGGCCACCAGGACCGAAACCGGGGCCTGCCAATTGTGAAAATAACCACTATAAGGCTGAATGGTAAGTTTTTTTACTCCAAAATTATGAAGCACATTGCTCTTAACTAACGCGTCAAAATTCATCTGTTTTTCTCAGTGTATCGGAAAAAGGTTGTGACTGGTGTACGGATCCTAGTGGCTTTGGATGGTGCCAAAACACTGCTTGCCAATCCGAAACAATCTCATCGGTATTCAAGAAGTACGAGACTAACCAATTGTACTCTGGAAAAAATTCTACCAAGGAGTACTGGATAGTGAAGAATTCATGGGGGTTAGATTGGGGTATGAATGGATATATCGCTATGTCAAGAAACGCCGAGAATCAATGTGGAATCGCAACTGATGCTGTGTTTGCCTTGTTCTGAAGCAGTAAATTTGCTAGAAAATCAAAAAGAAACATTTTTTGATTGAGCTAAGAAGGGTCAATACCAAGAGTTACAGAATAGGGTTTCAATTTAATAATGATGTGATGATGTTAATTTAAATTCTGAAAAAGCTCTCTGTGGGTCCCGACGTGCCTACAGAAAGTCTTTTTTTATTTTGTCCCGCATGAATCTGTAAAATGTGAGCAACTAGATACATTGTTCGCGTGATGTGTGTCTTCCGTACAAGTAGTTCATGACTAGATATAAGAAAATCCCTACGTATTAAATGTATTATTTATGAGATATATGATAACTTAGTCTATCATATGATTTCTTGTTGTCCTTATGATAGTCTTTATCGAAGACGTTTCACATATTGACTTGAATTGCAAACTTGAAAATTGCGTGTGGAAATGTACTACACTGAACTGCTATGCTCTCGTTATTTGCTTGAAGTTTGATTCGCAATATGAACGTGTCATCCGGGTTGACACTACTGATCAACCTGTTTGCAAGTCAGGTTTGCTTATGTGGTTGTTGATAACTGAAGATCAATTAAGGTGTTTTGGGAGGCATAATCAACATCGAAAAGCTACCTTCAATTCGTCTCACGTCGCGCTAAAAAGTTGAAATGTATTGCCTCAAATAGATTTAAAACTCATGCGCCTGTCCATATTTAAATTTAGCACTATTATTTGTGTGAACGCATGGCTTGTACAAGGCCAAAAAGCAGAAACTGTACAAATTTACCATGGTCATAGCATGGACAAAACAAGCTGGGGCAAAAGGTCATTTTCGTCATGAATCTCAGATGGGGCATGCAATAGCTCCATCCACGGCTGTAGCTTATGTGTATCGGGAAGTTATGCGCGAAAAAAAAGATGTGGTTTATGGCTTACTTTTTTTGCTACATGACTTCGCAGATCTTCGATTTACGAACCCTACAAGAAACCCCTGTATCGATCCAAAAGTTGTACTAATTTAAAATCCTATCAAGTTTAAATTAACACGTAATATAAATATAAGTAGAAAATTATTTAACAGATTTTTTTTTTTTAATTGACCCTTAGCTCAGCGTATCATAATAATTTAACTGGCAGTCTAGAAGTAAGACAAGAACTCACGTCCATTAAAGATTTACATTAAAAATGTCTAGTGCGTGTTCTTCTGAAAAACAATATCTATGTAGTGTATGTATAAGGCCAAACACGATTACAAATCGTGCCATATTTTAGCGTGATGTTACTTTTGGGGGCCAGTATCGCTTTGATTCCCGAGGGTAGTACTTCCATAATTCTTTCTGACTCCGTCATTGCCGGGTTCACCAAGAACACCAAAAATTATATCAACAAAACCATTGATTTGTAATTGTGGCATTTTCCTTCGTAGCTCTTCATCCATAAGTAAATTATTCCAAAATTGCTTTCCCTTCTTGTATGCAAACGAATGAACCAAATGTAACCCGGATGCTAATAGTTCTGTATCTTTCTCAGTAAACGTACTAACCTTCTCTGCTAGTGTTGATGGTGTTGTCAATGAATACGTCTTCGCATTTTTATCGTAGAGTTCTTGAAGTATCGAAGCGAAATTTTCCACTATGTGAAAATTGTTCTGCAAAAATGTATTCAATGTAGGTACATTTAAAGCAGGCGATTGCGAGTCAAAAGTTAAGCCATTGACGAGCTTGTTCAGAGCCTCAGCAACGTTCTTCAGAACATGGACAGATGTCTTTGAGATCTTGCCAATTGATAATTTACCGAAAGATTCTTCTACATTTTCCAAGGCTGAGATAATAGAATTGCGCAAAATGAATCCAAAAATAATGGCGTTTGATCTCCTTGAATTTACACCAAGAACATTCTTCACCCTTAATGATAATGATACCATTAGATACTGCAGTCCTGCAGTTGAGTTTTCACACATCATATTGATACCACGAAAGAAGGAACTACACAATTGTTGGAAGTTCCGTATTTTCTCTTCTGACAAATTCCCCCCTGCAGCTGAGAAATTATATGACTGTGGACTTGTTTGCACTATGTTAACAAGTGGAAACATGTATTTGAACACTAAATCTTTGGTAGAATGATGTATGTACATCGAAAGTAATCTACGTGCAAGGGATATGCTGTCACCATGACTTTCAAAAATATGTCGAAGGCTAGGATCTTTGGTCGACTGGGCAAGCTGGACAACCAGCTTAGAGTACTCTACGTCGCCGTGTGCAGAAAATACACAATGCAGCGCTTGCGCTAGTGAATTTATTTCTGCTTTCACTTTCAAATTTTCATTTGATGCGCATGCTATTGAGTATGTATTTTCACGCAGTAGGTAATCCAGTCGCTCCAAGCCTTCAACATCGACAAATGATGCCAGCAGGCCACGCTTTTTTCGTAATGCTTGGCGAGCAGTATGAATATTCGCTGTGATGCAATCAATCCATTGTTGCCGCGTAATATTAACACTACTAGGTCCGCCGTGATCGCGAAAAGCCCTTAAGACTAATGTACGTTTTGGTGAAACCAAACTAAAGTCTGTTGTCCGATTCTTATCGACTTCTACACTATACCTTTCTAAGGATACACTTCCCAAGACATGGTCGCTTTCTTGATTTTCTTTCCACTTCAACTTATTTCCAGATAGAACGAAGAAGCGCTGTTTCCACTGAATATTTGTTCCACCACTCTGATCATTACTGGTATGATTTCTTTTCAACATGGAGCCCGATAACGAAATTGTTCGCTCAGAATACAAGTCGTCTTCATATAAGTCATCTTTATCATTGCTTCTGCTTCTATCGATTGGTGAAAGCTTTTCTTGCGAGGACCCATCAATCATTTGACTCCTCCGCTTCGCCGCATTTCTGCTCTGATAACGGGCGTTTAATGCATCTATTCGTGATTCCCGTTTATATGGATCTTCAGTCTTTTCTCGCATTTCCAATACATGACTCAAGGCGTATGAAGGTGGTAACTTGCTTGTGACGTTTGGCTGGCTGGCTTTACCACCATACTCCAACGAAAGATTTCCTTCGCCATCACTGCCATCGATTGCATCAACGTTGACCTCCTCGAGACCTACATGTTCATTGTATTTCGTCGGCGAGTAAAATTCAGATTCAATTGATCCAGCATTGATCCTCTGCGAGATGTGTACCTGTATTGGATCTGACATTTCATCTGCTGGATTTGTATGCTCACTCCACCTGGGTATCTGTGGCAAAAAATCCTTTTTAGCAACATCTTCAAATATGGCATCAAAAGTTTTTTTTTGATTCTCGTCCAATTCCATTGCAGCCGTGTTGTGCAACCGCTGAACTATATTGATATGACGCAAATACTCCTTTAACTGCAGTCTCCAAGCTTTCAATTTATACCGTCTATCACTGCGAGTAAAAAGAAGATCTTTTAATGCATTTTGTAAATTGCTAGTAATTTGCTCTTCAGCACGAAAATAATTTTGATGCACGGCTTGCACAGTATCGTGCAAACTGTGCAAATTTTGCTCCAGGCCCTTTTTCACTAAGTCTATTTCCACCTGTAATCTATGATATGCCAAAGTGGCCGATTTTCGTTCCTCTGGTGCATTTTTTGACGCTTCGTAGTGATGCCTACCTAAATTTCTTATATTACCACCTCTACCATATGCCTCTGGGGACCGTGAGCGCATATTCAGCCGATTGACTCTTCGTTCCCATTCTGCTACTCTTGCATGGGCCACGGATTTGTCCGAACCACGAATGTTGCTTTCTGTGGCATCAGCGTTTCTAGCTCTTGTGGTTGGAGAAGCGATCTTCACTTTAGGGACGAACGTTACATGCCAACACGCTAACACTTGGTTCGGCGACATTATTAAATGCCTAATGCCATTTTTTGTTCGAACACTGTGAGAATCGTAGAGCTTCATATCCCGCTCATTTTCGATGGAAAAGTCTATCCCATCGCTGTAATACGTATCGTTTACGGTAGACGGTGAAATCTCATCACCTTCCACATAAACTTGTCGCCCAGGAACGACTTTACATAAAACAAGCGATACGATCCCGTTCCAATCTTTTCGAGGAACTAAACCCCCACTAGAGAAAAGTAAAGAGCGCTTCCCTCTTTGCTTTTTGAAAATCCCGCCTCGTATATTTAATTGGCTTACAGAGTTGTGGTTTGACAGCGTTGCGCTATCCACCCAACAATTAATTGTGGGCTTACCAATGTTGTGATTTATAAATGATAATGTCCCTTCTTTCTTAGCTACGGCGCGAATGATCGCATCGTCTGGGCGTGCATACTTACTTGGGATGGCGACGTGTAACACGTTGATAATCTCATTGTAGACTGGATCGTCTGCTAACAAAGCTGGCAGGCTTTTATTTGTCGCGGTCACTGGCTGATCAAACCTTTCATACGACGCTTCAGTAGTTTGGTATGCCCCACGAGCCGACGAAAGCGACTCTGCAAGGGCTAAGGACACCGTAACGGCACTTTCGGGCTTTAGGGTGTTTACTTGTGAAATTCTCCTATTGAAGAACTCTCCCTCTGCGTTCTTCGAGGTCTTTGCGCTTAATTCTGGTTTTGGACTAGAGTCATGAAAAGCGTCGATGGATTTGTTCGGGGAACCCCTTGTGGACGCACCTGGTCTATATTCCCCAGTACTTGCACTGGTTGGTGATATGCCCATGCTGTGGCGCATTGGCTGCTGTGAATAATTTGAACGGTAAGCCGCGTGTTCATTAACTTTCTCACCACTATTTAGTTGCCTGTCATCTTTTTGTAACCTAAGTTTCCATGCCATTCTCGCCTGAGCAACTTGAGCAGGTGTACGTTTTTTTGGCGGCGGTGAACGAGTCTGCTGCTGCTTTGCACTACGAGAACTTAATAGCCCCCTCCGCAACTCGGACAAAGTCTGCGAGTCGCTGCGACCATGGTTCATATTAAGTTGGTTGTCTTTAAACTTCCTCTGGTAAATCGAGGCGCAGATATGGCAATGTTGAGACCGCACAAGAAAAGGAGGCTCTAGGAAAATGATACGATATTCAAAGATATCGCAGGCCAAAACAAGAGCCGACGCCCGATACGCAATTCCTGTACATCATCCTTCTACAGCTTGCGCGTTGTTGCTGCTCTTGTGATGTATTACATCCACCGTGCCTGTGTATGATTTATTATTATTTACCAGCAGTAAGAAGTATTTTTTATTTTTATTATTACAATATTAGTATTTCTTCCTATTATGATTTGGATTAGACTAATAATTTAATTTATTTTATCAATGATTATTATTAATTATTAATAACAACAACAACTGTAAAGACTTCTTGGTAGGCTAGTAAGTAAGTTTTATTACTATTCTTATCAGCATTGTATCAGTATTAGTATTTCTCGTTCTTCTCGTAACTGTTGTTTCTCAATCATCTTATCAACAACGTTCGTTCGTATGGCGTCTCATAGGTGGTAAAATCTATGACTACGAGGGCGCAGTAGTAAGTACGAGTACAGTCCAAGCACACATTATCCTATACTATCTACATATAGGAAACCCTTCAGGCGACATCAGCAGTGGAAACGTGAAGTGTCAATTCTAGCAGCACAGCCAGCGTTTTTTCTTTCCAGCTTTACTAATACTCTCTCTCCACTTCACAAAATGTACCCCGAAAAAACAGATTCCCTGGGATGAAAGAAATAGAGTGTAGCCAAATTAGGCGCTGAAAGTATTCACACCTGAATAGACGACTATGTTATAAAGTTGATGGCAACAACAACACCATTAAACTGCATCGAAGACGAGGAACCAAAAACTGTTGTAAATGCAATTACTTGGATGGGGATTCATTTAGATATGCCTACAGCAACGACAAGAAGAACGACAATAGACAACAAGGAGAAAAGAAGATATAATACTGCGTACTGTAGTACGAATTTACTAAGGCTACTTTTTTATTTTTTTATTTACTAGCACCTAACTTTAATTATTATTATGATTTTTATATTTTATCGATTATAATAATATATAATTAAAAAAGAAGATATTTGTATTATTATTATTATTATATTTAATTATTGGTGTGAGTAGGAACAATAATTGCATCCCCTCGCAAAGATTCGCGCGCCATGTCTCCCTATGTTGCGACTTAACAAATTGCATTATAGTAAAACAGCTACGAACATCGAGGAAAGCACGTTTGGAGCGCAAAAACATATTTAGGCATGCGATTGCTAATTGGAGTATGTGCAGTTTTTGGAATTATTTTTTTATTAGCATCAATTAGCTTAGTGATAAAGAATCGAAGGTTAGAGCGCCAACTAGCTGGAAGGTCCAGAATAGGCGGTAGAGGAAGTCGTTTGCATTCGAAACATGGCTATGCTGCCGCCGAAGATGATTCCGATTACTTGGATGACTTAGGGATTTTCGGTTCATCTGACAAGAAGAATGGAGAAAATAATGAGGTGGCAGAAAATGGAATTTTCGAAGACGAAGCTGAAGGCAAGGAGGAAGATAGCGCTTGGATAATGAACGAGCTGAAACCACCTAGTAGAGTTAACGGTGTTCCAACAGATCCTAAGAAGCAAATAGAGCAAAGTGCCCGTAAGGGCGAGGCGTCAAAAGTTATTGTTGTTTCAGGAGCCGTAGGGGCAACAAGCTACCTTAATACACTAGTACTTACCGTTAATTCCAAGAAGCCGTATGTCGACAACAAGATACACTACAACGGCATCGCTACATTGATTTCTGGTCAAAAGGTAGATTTGCATTTGTCTTCTCCAAGTAACGATCCCTTCTGGTATATTACTCTTGGCGATACAATTCATCGAGCAACTGATGGTACAAATTTGACTCCAGTCATAGCGTATACTAAATGCTCTGATGTGTCCGTAAAACCCTGGGAACCTGGGGCTATGTGCGAATGGACCGTTCATGAAGGAAAGGACATTGGGTGGAAAGTTGCCCAAGGTTTACGCCTTCGGTCTCAATAATGCACACACTGAAATTGAAGATTATTGAGATGGTTTTGCAAATTAAGTCTTTTAAAAGATACTCTTAAAAGCTACGAAAAGTATTATATATCATACTCGTACATATATATATCTTATTTTACCACCTTTCCCTCTAAACTTTAACTATATGCACGTCCCAAAAATTACTCGATATAGTTTACTGTCGGGAACAATTAAGCCACCATAAACTCAACTATTTTCCGTCCAATAACTACGTAAAGAATGCTTTCGAAAGACGGCGAAATGCTTCAACGAGACTCTGCCTTGAAACCGCAGCTATGCACACACGGAACCAACCGGGACAAGGAGCGTGACAATCTTTTCCTGGGGTAAATAAAACCTTTAATTCATCGAACAGTTTCTTTTGTAATTTTTGTTCGCCATCGTATGAGTTTTCCTCAAGAATAGAACTTAAATCAATAAATACAAAAATTGCACTCCAAGCCTCAATGTAAGGTATTTTGCACTGGTCCAAAACCTTATATACAGCATTCGCAGATTCACACAGTCGTTGATTGCTCATTTTAGTGAAGCTGTCAAGAGCTTCTTTTGGCTTGGAATATATCGTTCTTAACAAATAAGATTGAGTTACTTGAGAAATGGACCCAAAATACGACAGATTGTCAAGCGCAAGATGTAGAGCCTTATTTTTCGTGTGCAAAACACCGATTCGGAATCCTGAGACACAAAAGTCCTTACTGAAGCCCCATATTATATGCACATTTGTCTCCGCCCATTTCTTCATTTCATCATCTGCGAGCTCTTGAATAACAGTCAATGCTGAAACAAATTTATGTTTTCTTGTGTCACTATAGCTTGCGTAAACAGACCTTGCGTATATCTCATCACTGATGTAATGCAGACCGTGGAAAAACGCAAATTTTAATGCTAAAAAAATGTCAGCCTTTGACATCACTATACCAGTGGGATTGTGTGGGTTTGTAATCAACAATATTCTTGGAAAGGCGCCATGAGACATGCATCGCTCATATCCACTTTTAAGCGCTGCATCGGAAAATTCGAACTCTCGCATATTCTTCTGCAACATTTGACAAGGAATCAGTGTCAAATTTGAACGTACAGTTAGATCATTGTCAAAGGCTGGATAATACGGAGCTGGAATCAATACACCATCTGCTTCATTACATAAATTCCAGCCGAGATTTTCGACAATTGTTCCCGTGCCATTCATGCAGCATAAATCGTTCTCGTGAATTTCGACGTCGGTTAGAGACAGCGAGTCTCTAAATAGCTCAGCGGTCTTTTTCCTGAATATGTCCAGGCCCTTCATGTTATTATAGTACCATACATCCACTATTTTATCGTTATCAATAGAAAATGGAGCCTCACCAGAGGTCGGAGAGATGTTGAAAAGAGAAGATAGCTCCGCTTCACACAACTTATTTTCCGCTACACAAAGGGGAATGTACCCGTTTGCGTTTGCGACCGGGTCGTATTTATCACTCAATGCCTTTAGATAGTCAGCAAAATACGAGGTCATTGGCAAGGTTGCATGCTTCCCCCGGTCGGATAAGCTGTCCATGGCCTTTTTCATCGTATTTTTATCTTCCACAAAATCCATCTAAGCGAAACAAGATGTCTATGTTTGTTAACGTCGTTATTATAAGCGTGAATGTTGAAGCCTTCGTCAAGACAGGACACTTGCGGCGTCGTGTACCTCTACTACACCCACTATATTAAATATTAATTATGAAATTAATAATATCTAGCTACTATCTTAATCTACTAATGTAATAATAAGCTTCTTCTCTCGTCTTTCTTCTTTTTATACCTTTTACTCTTGTTACTGTAGTAAATATTTTTTATTAAAATAAAAAATGAATAATGTAAATTAAAATGTAAATGATCGATCAATTTTAATTTACTAGCGCACTATTTAATTTATTTATTAGCTACTCTCTTCTGTAGTAGAACATAAGTAAATAGACTAATAATAATAAATAAAAATTCCATCCAATTTAATTTTGATATGTTGTGTTGTGGTCATAGTATTTTGTTTTGTTGTGGTGTGTTGTGTTGTTGTTTTGTTGTTGTGGTGGTGTGGTATTTTCGAACCCACCAAGCCTCCTATAAATAATTAATCATGGCAAACCTAGTTCTCCTGCCTAAAAAGAAATCGCCATCGCACAAAGGCGACGATCCCAAAAAGGTTTTGAATTTATCTTGCATCTTCGACGCTGCCAAAGCGTTTTTTTCGATGCTGCATGTTGAAAAGAAAAGCGAAGGTCATCGGCAAATTCGACGATCGCTTGGGCAAGGTGTTTTCGCGCACCGAGAACGGACAGGGCGATTTCCCTCCTCAGAGTCCCGTACCAGGCTTTTGAATTCAATTGTGAAGGCATATAGACGTACATGGCCTGGTTTTTCCTTGAAGATTCGTGTCAAACGTGGGTTGGAGTATAAGGGCCCTTGGCGTGATCACTTTGCTCACGAAATTTTTGCTTTAAGATATATGCCAAACGGTCGATATTTTGCTGCCGCTGGCCTGGTTCGATCGAATACCTCGGCGATGGGATACATTCGAATATACAACCATAGTAAATTTATTGAAGTTTATAGAGATAAAAACATGTTTTTGAACCGAAACATTGAAAACAAACGGGCGATTATTAAAAGCTTTCGCTCTACGGGGACAAGTGAGGTTCCTCCCCACCACTGTATAGCAACAAAGCCACCAATTAATGATTTGCGAATTTGTCCCTGGAATGAAAACATTTTTGCCACTTCCCATCGAACTTCGCATAAAATTCTGTTGTATGATATGTTAAAGTGGCATGACAGACCATTTTTGGAACTAACGGTCGGCAGGGGCGAGAAATTAAGCCAAGGAAATAATGCGGTATGTTTCGTACCGTCTACCAAGCAAATTGTGTCTGCGGGTACACCAGTTGGATGCCTTAGGGTTTGGGACTTACGAACTTCAAGGACGAGAGGCATAAAGATGTCAACCTTGCCAAGGTACCGGTTAGGAGGGAGTGCAGACTCCAAATTTTTTAGATCCACTTCCCCTGCGACAGCACTGTGCGTCTCAAGCGATGGAAGAACAATTTATGGCGGAAATAGTTCTGGCGATATAGTTGGATGGGACCTTCGTTGTATTAAAACACCATCATTTGGTGTTCGTGCAGAACCACAAGTGACGTCGCACTTCAACACTTTGGAGGCTGCAGCAAGGGACACTCGCGAGTATGTTTCCAACTCTGGTGTAGACTCTTGCATAAAGTCGATGGTAATGCACGAACACGGCATTCTTGTATATCAAACTAATAAAGGTTATATTGGCACTTTAAATGTGAATGAGCTAACGATGCGAGGTGGAAAAACAGCAGGGTTGTACCAGTTGTCAGCGGTTGACAATGTGGTTAGTTTGGAAAAAACAGAGAGATTGAGAAAGCAGCGAGAACAACATGCCCGCAGAATGGCAAATGGTGGTTTTGAAAGCGCACCTCCAGAAGGTACTTCGTATCGCGTTGCATCTGTTGTTCCATCCACCTCCAGTGGTGTACAGAGTGCTTTGCAAGACACTTCAGGCGCGCCTGATGGTGACGGAAATAGTGTTGTGGAGAATCAGACATTTAGACCTTTGCCTAAACAGGGTCACGTCTTGTCGCTGTTTCCCAACATAAATTTACTTGCTTGCACAGGCCTGTCATCCACAGCAACGTTAGTATTCATGGACTTATCACACAGACGAAGCCTTGATGGAAAAATTCGACAATGGCGACGTCAGTTGGTCCCAAAGGCAAACAATGGCGCTGGCAATGACAATAGTAACCAGAACTTACGTAACGTCACTGCCTTAACATGTCACCCACATAACGACGTTATGGTAGCTGCTTTGGGTGGGTTACCGGGGGAATTAGTCCCTATCAATACAAGATTCGGTCAACGTACAGGTACTTTAAGTTAGATAGGTAGCAAAGCCATTGTCTATCATCTCTGAAAATCACCATACCTTATGCATCTACCGCACAACTGTAAATCTTAATGCGCACACGCACCTGTAATTAGTATGTCCTTATTTGCCAAATCCATTTTGCCTACAAACAAGGATAAATCACCCGGGTATTTTATGTGGGTTGACAGCTTCACATAATTATAAATTCGTACACGCTAAATTTTGATAAGAGACTAAACTTGATCATTTTAAATTATACAGTGTGTACAGTTAATTTTAGTTTTTTTTTTTTTTAAGTACGAAGTATATAATAACACCTTGTAATAAACTTAAAAGAAATTAAACCCCGTCACCACCTTCAATTACTGAAGACGTTTCCTAAAACAACGCCTGAACAATCGAGAAGAAGGACCTTTATGTGTGTAAACTTGATATATTATTTTTTAGTGTTTTCTACGTACATTGAATATAGAAGAAGGGACGGGGCACAGACTCGGAGGTTTCTAAACACAAATAGATACAAATCTGTATCACATATTGTTAAAAAAAAAGGAGGTGTTTCTGGACTATTTTTTGCGCAATCGAGTATGACATGACGCCCGTATTATAACCCGAACATCGAACACCAACATGTACGCTCAAGGCCCCGTGCAAGGAGTCAAATATACACGATCGACAGCCTAAGATTTGCTGTCATCTGTTCTCCAGGCTTTCATTGTAAATGAGGTTGTCCACAAAAGATTTCCGGCTGTATTTACACTGACTGTTTCGGATAAAATCCTGTTGGACGAACTGATCAATGCGCCAAAACCTAGCGCCTGTTCTGTAAGATTCCACTTCAATCCACTTGTTGTTACACTTTTAATTGGGGCACCAATCGGGATCAAACTGCATGTTGGCCCTTCTAGCTTACGAAAAGGTATAATCTCGTGGTAACCAGGCTCAAGCAATTGCACCATGTTATCTTGTGACAACAAAACTAATGAGTCAAAGTCTTTTGTCCACTTAAAAAGAGTATTCACATTCGCCATATCGTGGTCAAATCTGCCCCCGAGAGCTCCAAGAACCACCACATACATTTTTTTTTGTAGCACGTCATCTCTAGGAGTGGGATTATTTTTATCTACATGATGTTTTGTAAGTATGTGCTCACAATTTTGGCATATATATTCTAATGTTTTGTCCAAATCGTGTCTATCTTGATCTATTGCTTTCACAATCTTTGTTACCTCCGGTCTCGTTTCGTAGTGCTTCTGTACATCATCTCTAAGGGAGTCCAAGTCTCCAATTATTAAGTTTGGAAAAAAATGTCCATTTGTATCGTCATGTAATCTGTTTGCTCCACCATCAGCGCATGCCACGTAAGAAGCTATATTAGTAGCGATATGCATAGCACCAGACGTGATAAAATTATTTAGTATGATTGCAACGACAACACCCTTTTTCTCGAATATATCCATTGTACGCTTAACAAAACGTCCCTGTTTACGGGCTTCATATACCTCTGTGTCCATATCAACTGACACTTATACTTTCACCTCGGAAGTCTAGGTCAGGCCGTCCGGCCAGGATATATGCCAAAGAGGTAGATATTTCTTGCAGCCAGGCGTTTAACTGGAGTGTAGTGTAGTCTTCCATCTTCGTCGTCTTCATCTCTATGTGCCGTCACGATCATCGCCACGTCATCATCGTATTCCTCTCTCTCTTATCTGCTCTGTTGTTCGTTGTTGTTGTTGTTGTTGTGTATGTAGTAATAAATGATACAGCATTAAAAATAATATGAAGAAAATTGAAAATTAAAGTAATTGCCAGTGCTAGCAGTAGTTAGTTTTGGTACTCTAATAGATTTATTTGGTAGTATGTGTGTTTGGGGTTCTCCTATCATTTATTATTACAGTAATAATTATTATTATCTTGTCTCTTCTTTTTTTTCTATATTTTTTTTTTGCCTACCCCCTCCTCCGGCATTATTCCTCTACATACAACATATACAAGAAGTATTATTTATATTATTATTAATAATAATTTTTTTTGCGCGCAATAAATTTTATTTCTTCATTCATTCATTCATTCATAGAATGGTGTGGTTCATATTGCCTCCACAAGGGATTTTGTATTCGTCATTACAGACTAGATACCAGAAAACATGGCGAACGAACCGTACCCTTTGAAACTGGGGAGCTACGAGAGGACCATCACGGTTGCAGAGCCCTTAGCGAACGAGTGGTTCCAGCGTGGATTGAACTGGATGTTTGATTTTCACCATGAGGAGGCCATAAAATGCTTTCAGTATTGTCTTGATGTAGATCCAGCATGTGTTATGGCACATTGGGGCATAGCCTACAGCAATGGCCCGAACTACAATTTTTACAAGGATGTTGGATACTACGTCGTATCAGGCTCGCCTGATGCGGTATTTCCTTCACAAAAAATGGCCGTTGCAGCCTTGGCGAAAGCGATCGAACTAATTCAAGGTCCTTCAGGAGAGAAATATACAAAAGTTGAGATAGCACTTGTAGAGGCATTGCGGATCAGGTTCTCTTCGTGGCCACCATCAAAGTATGCATCACATCTCGAGACAGCATACCGTAACGCAATGATTGAAGTGTACACACAGTTTCCGGGTGATCCTGAAGTTGCGTTTGCCCGAGTCGACGCAACAATGGTTCTTAAGCCATGGAAACTATGGGACTTGAAAACAGGTACGGCTACGCCTGAGGCAGAGGAAATAAGGCCAATTATTGAAGCCTCGCTGCTAAAATGGCCACAGCACCCTGGACTGTGCCACCTATATGTACACCTGATGGAAATGTCACCAGAGCCACAAGCAGCTTTACCTGCGTGTGATTTCTTGCGAAGTATGAACACGGACGCAGGACATTTGATACACATGGCAACACACATTGATGTTTTGGTCGGGGACTATCGCAGCGGCGTTGACTCTAATCTTAAAGCCTTGCAGAGTGACTACCGCTGCATAAATCTTGGCGGTGGAGGAAATGCGGGTTCATTTTACGCTGGCTACATATCTCACAACTGTCACATGATGGTTTACAGCGCGATGCTTGGCTGCATGGAGGACGATGCGATGAAAGCAGCGTCCATGGTGAATGATTTCATGAACGAGCAGCTTCTTACCGATTTTCCTCAGCGACAAGATCATCAAGAGTGTTTTTACCCCCAAAAAGTCCATGTTCTTCTCCGTTTTGGTCGATGGGCAGAATTGCTGGAGATGCCATTTCCAAAAAGTCAAGAAGTCATGTGCTACACATGGGCCACTCTGCTGTACGCACGCGCAATCTCGCATGCGGTTATGGGGAATATTGAATTGGCAAAGCAAGAAGAGGAACAGTTTATAGAGGCAATGAAACACCCCGCGATGAAGACGCGGCGCTTGCACAATAATATGGCGTCAGATTTATTAGCTGTGAAAGCACGCATGTTAAGAGGAGAGATTTTGTACCGTTGCGGCGAATTCGAAAAAGCATATGCGCAGTTGCGTATAGCTGTTGACATGGAAGATGCATTACCGTACGACGAGCCATGGGGCATTATGCAACCTTGCCGACATGCACTTGGGGCATTATTGCTGGAACAAAATTATTTAGAGGAAGCCGCGCAAGTATATAAGGACGACACGATGCCTGGAAGACACCCAGAGAACCCATGGTCGTTGCGTGGACTATTGAATTGCTACGAAAAGATGAATGAAACGAATTTGGAGAAAGACGTGAGAAGTCGTTTGGCAAAGCAGCAGGATCGGTGCGGTAGTACTTCAAAACAAATCAAGCATAGCTGTATGTGCGCAGGCAAACCTATTATAGGCCCAGTCGCAAACATGTAAACGGGTTGTGATGAAATATTTTATTTGGGCTGTATGGGCATTACTCTAATAATATTTCTTCACATGACTTTCTCTCCTCTTTTTTTCCCCCTATCGTGCGGTAGTTGTAGAAATTATTAAAATAATAGTGTGTATGTAATAGTAATATGTTATAGTAATAATTGGTGTACGTAGCACACTGAAAACTATAATAAAAAATGAAATTGATATGAATTTCATCATCAGAGCAGCTTCAGCTGTCAATAATAATCGAATTTTTATTGAGATGATTAATTAATAGCATTCGGTTGCACTAGCGCGCTAGTGCTAGTACCAATCAAAGCACTTCCAATTATTAAATCGTTTTGTTTTTCATGTGTGATGATGATGCACGTGCCTGGTATACATAATTATTATTATGGCGAATATGCCATTTACATTCGCCAACTATTTAATAGGACACCCAATGAGATGTACACTAGGAAAAGAGAATAAGTAAAAGGAAGAGAAGGAAACAACAGTCGTCTTCAAGTAATCAGACTGACTATGGATAATATAAATAATAATTATTTTGTAATAAAACAAGAAGACGATGAATTATTATTATTAGTAGAGAAGGAAGAGGAGGAAGAAGAAGGGAAACTAAGGAAAATATGGCAGCGACATGCATGAGCGGAATGTGACTTGGCGACCCAAAGTGACTGCCCTCGAACCTCGAACGCAGCATCACAAGTTGGTGCAAAAGTAATGCCATTCCAAGATAGTATTCGCCCAGAGGCTTTGACAGACACGCATTTTCCGCCTCAGAATGAATCTTCTGAAATGAAATTTGAGATACTAATCCCAATTGTATTATTTGCTGCGTTTTACACAACACTTACAATTTTTTTTCCGCGAAGAAATCTAGCCAAAATGTACGAGTCAGTAATGAAAATGACCGGGCGCTGAATTGGATCCACCAGTTACTGAAGAAAACTAAACCAAATTGCTTATTTATCAGTTGCTCTCGTGTGTCGATGGCATTGCAGAGAATGAATATAAGGGAAACGGAAAATTATGGTAGACTCAGTCCAATTCCATGCAGAGTTTTACTGTTCATTACTGTTGCCATGTATCTCTTTTACTGCAATCAATTCTTGAACTCAAACTTAGAAGGCCAGCCCCGAAAGTTAGAAAATTCGGAAAACACTAATTTCGCGGACTATTTTTCACACGCAATTGATCCAGAGGGAGCCAATTTTGGCTACAGCATAGACTCATATTATGATGCAAACTCTGAAACTTTCAAAACCAATTACGGTGGAAGAAAATTTGGGTTCTTCGGACTGTGAAAATTCTTTGTCTGAATTCGCTTTTGCTTGCAATAATTTTGATTACGGTAGTCCAGAAACAGGGGATTTGATCGCGCTGGAAAATTTGACTGCAAATATTACGGTCGTAAAAGAAAGTGCCAGAACCTTAAAGAAAAAATTGAACGAAGACGAAGATCAATTCCAAAAAATGTTCGTAGAAGCTGATGAGAAACGTGTGGGCAGTCTTTCTGTAATTGCCGAAGTTTTATTGATATTTGGAGGAATCTTATTGTTGGGATTCTTGCTTCGAAAATCATGTGGGCTTGAAATCAGAAAAAGATTGCGTCGCAAACAGGACTTTGTTGAAGTATATGGACAGGTCAGACCTTCCGGTACTCCGAGATTGCAGCCTTCGGAAAGCTCGCATCATGACGTTGAAATGATCAATTTACCCCTAGAGACGGATGTCGTATCTTTAGGAATCGAAGATGTTTCGCAGGACGAAGAGTCAGAAGACCCGTCAAGCGACGATGACGAGGATATGCGGTTATTATTGGACAATATGGAAAACACTCACGCTGTTGGCTCTAGCAATATAACGCAAAGCGAGGATATGGTTCGTGCGGAACTTTCAACAAGCGAGAATGACATTAACGGTGGCGATTACAGCGATTGCACAGACAGCAGCGATGAGGATGAAAAAGAAGAAGATTTTGGCCATAGTGATGCTGGTTCAAACGATGGCTTAACCATGATAAGCGACTTTTTGCTAGAATTGAAAGAAGAGTGAAGTTGTACCCATGAGTGTATTCCGGCAGCTCACTCGCCGTCACCGTTGAACAGCTTTTTTGTTGTTGTTGTTTCACAGTAGTAGCACGCACTACTCTTGTGCTCTTTTTTTTCTTTCAGCAGATCATTAATTACTGCTATTATTATTACATCAATATTTTAATAGACTAATATAGTAGTAGAGATAAATGAATATTATATATAGGAGAAAAAAAAGAAGACTATTATTAACAATACTAATAACACCAATGCTGCGCTGCACCACCTCCACCCCTCCTCCTCCCCTCTTCTACTCCTCTGTCTGTTGTCAAGATACTAATGGCCCAGAGGGGAAAAACGCTGTGGACTCGGAATTAACAGTGGATCGCAGCAAGTGAACTTTCGGCACATCAACGTTATGGGAATGAGCAGGACAGAGTATACCCAAAATGATTTCACTGGGAACTACAAGCCATGTTGCGGCGGAAAGTTTCTTGTACTTCAGTCGTCGGAAGCGGGTGCTGTGAATCTAGCACCAGTGAGCTTCTTGCTGATTTTGCTACCGTGCATTATGTGGACGTATGTGGTACCCCCGTTCTTCCAAAGCGATGTTATAATTACCACAGGAGTATCTATCGTCGAGTGGGGCTTTGTCGTTTGTTCTCTATATAATCTGGTTAAATGTTATACGACTGAGCCAGGAAATTTGCCGTTCAAAGAAATCGAGACTCCGCTGGAAAGCGGATGTTCAGAAACATATAATAAAGTTGTACTTACTGTCGATGGCGAGGAAGCTGCTCTAATTACTAGACGTGCAAAGGTATGCCGACAGACAAAGACTGTTATTGAAAGGTTTGATCATTATTGCCCATGGACAGGAAATGCAATTGGCCGTAGAAACTATCCATACTTCTTCAGTTTCGTTTGTTTTGTAACTCTTCTTTCGCTGTTTACTTTTATTACCAGTCTCATCTGTGTCTTGGGGCAAAGCGATATATACGGCGGTTTTTCCACATATTTGAGCGCAAAGTCATCTATTGCGACTTTTCAAGTAGTTGTTTGCATTTATTCAATTACTTTGTTTATGACACTTGTTGGTTTGACAACATACCACATAAATTTAGTATGCAAAAATGTAACAACAAACGAAGATTTGAAAGGTGTTTACAGGAATCAAGGTTCCAATCCGCATGATAAAGGTATATGCAACAACATACATTCGATATTGATCTCTCCAACTCCTCCTAGTTTAGTGAAGCAGGGTGGTAGCAGCATGCAGAATCCACTAATTGAAACCTTTAATTGCAAAGTGAAACCAAGTTCTATAACCTGTAACATACTCAGTATTTTCACAGTCAGGGGCTGTCCATATCCCGTAACTATTATCACTAAATTGCTCCGCTTTTGCCATATTGCCAGAGTCAAACATAGACGTCAGCGTTATCATGCGTCCATCTTCGGTAGGGAACCTGTGGGATGAGTTGGCCGCGCACGCGGGTGCACCACCAATGAGTTCGTGTGGCCTTTTTATTTCCGGCAACTGTGGTGTAAAGAGCCTATCGAATACAACACCTTCGCTATTTGCGGCCAGCCTTTTGACCGCCGCACTCGACTGAACC
>LT658527.1:0-24931 GCA_900128575.1 Stramenopiles sp. TOSAG41-1
TTATTATTATTATCAAGATTTAGATGCCTATTCCGCGATTTCACCATCAGCCACGTTCACACTCATACCTCACACACCACAACAANAAAANTNAAAGTTGTGCAGTTGCCAACTAATATGCGCATCAGCGGAGCGTTTNATGCATCTTTTGACGTTCGCAAATGTTAAATGGGCTCGTTACAGCGAAAAAACCGACAACGCGACGGCCCAAAACGGCCGTTTTGAGGAGAAGGCGCCGTCATCATCATTCAATCTCCCCTCTTTTTTTTTATTTTTATGGAGAGATTCCTTAATTTTATGAAAGTTCATGTCGAGCTGATTATTTTAGTGGAATTTTTTTTTAAAATTGAACCAGGCTAACATCTTGAAAATGGAAAAAACCGACAAGAGTCCGCGATTTAAAAGCAATCCGCGCTACTCGAAATTAGGGCTAGCTAGCCCCCAATTAGAATAGTTTCGTAAACAAGAAGATCAAAACAACAAAGAAGGAGGGAAAGAAAGAGATGATGTCGTCTGACTTTAAAGACGTGGTATTATATTGTAATAGCAATTACGAGTTTACCATCTCCAACAAATAATTTATTATTTATTATTGCGCTTTATTTCCATTTTATCCTCTTTTTTTCCTTCACATCATCCATCATTATTCACTCACAATCATTCATCGCGTAGTCTCCATAGTACATATTTCGCAGCCCCCAAATAGGCTTTCCTCAAATCAATACGTGTTACACTACAACTTCAACAATTAATGGGCTAGCTACTCTCTAGAAGACTACCAAAGGGAAAATTAAAGTTACGGTTGAGACGTTTTTGCCCGACAACAATAATAAATAATAATAATAATAAATATTTTAATTTATATAAAAAAATAAATGTAATAGTAGTCTAATAATTAGTCTAAGTCTAATAAAAAAAAATATGATGAGAAGAGAAGATGATGATGATGTATGTAGTAATAAGGAAAAGAAGAAGGAAGTCTCATATTTGTCCCTCTAATACGTTCAAGTTAATCCCTTGCAAAATGCACTTCTAGCTAATGTGGCATCTTCAAATTCAAGAAGGCTATTGAATGCACAAGCGCTAATCAAAACCAGTTCGCTATATTAAGGATGAGTTCGCGAAATTTGGATGTTCTTCGTCAAACTTTAGAATTAGAATCATCCCTTCGTGAGCAACTCCAGTTAGAGCGCTTGTTGACAAATAAAAAGTACCAGGAAGAGCGTTTTGATGCCCACAATGCCAGTATGGGGCGTTTTCACCAGACAGATCATTATACTGATGTTGGCAATAGTGACTCACGTCGTATTAACTCTGTTGGAATGAAGCATAGCAAGTCGATGTCATCTTTTTTTCAACCTTCAATGGCCCGAAGGACCCCTCCTTTAGCACCCATATCGTTTGATACGGACACTCTTGGAAGTGCGAAAAAGTACCAAGCTGTAACTCACCAAATTGCTGTCCCTATAGCCGTAGGTTCTCCAAAGAGTAAACGTGCACCGCATGCAACTTTTGGATTTGATTTTGGTAGACAAGGAGCTGGAAGTCAACGTGCGCTGCTTATTGATTTAGGCACCCGACAAGAAATTAGCACTATATATCGTACGTTACACGCTAAAACAAATGCTATGTAATTACTCTATTCAAAGTCTTCTCTAACATAATTTCTACATGATTAGGTGCTCATGATGTTGGTCAGATGCCAACATTGGAAGGTAAGTGGGACCCCTTATTTCTCTTGTGGCTAGAAACTAACATCTGTATGCATTTCAAATAATTGTAGGTCCAGTTCTCCTTCCAAGCTCAATAGGCCAACAAGTTGAAGGATATCCTGGAAGAGAAAATTCACCAAAAGCGATTTTTCGTACAGCTACTAAAGAAAATGAAAGGAAAAAGTATCTTTCAAAAGCCTTGGCACAGATCGAAAGCTCTGATAGAGATGATGTTCCTGGCCCAGGCAGTTATGAAATTGCCGAGCAATACAAAGCAATTGGAAAACAAATCTTGTCACAAAAACGAAACGCCCCATCCTTGAGTTTTGAACAGAGCGCTCCGACAGGTCGTGATCCCATATACAGTGGAGATCATAGAAATAACACCATGATAAGTCCGCATAAATTTGGTGCTAAACCATTCAATAAAACTGGAATTTTTACACAATCCAAAATGCTGGAAGCACCAAAGAGCGTTGTCGATAGTGGGAAAGGCTCATCATTCATTAAAGATACGCGGCACACTCTTCCAATTGAAGAGCCACAATTATTATCCAAGGGCTTTTTAGAGATGATTCGTGGGAAAGATGCCCCTGGCCCAGACTATAATGTCACGTGGTTCCCAGAGACTAAAAATAGACGAAAAAACTTGTCAAAAAAACGGGTAAACGCAAAGTCATTGAAGGTTCCAAAGCGTTCTACTTTTGGTAGCAGTGCAAATGGAAGAAATAGTTACATACAAAAGAACATACAGAGAAAAATGGAAGGAAAAATGACATTAGCCGAAAGATTAGCCGAACACAAAAAAAAGTTTCAAGCTCGTTATGACAAAATCAGGCGTGACCGAGGTAAGACGAAACCGAAGTTGAAGTATGATCAGCAAACTTTAGTGCCCGCTATCGGATACCAGCCATCAAGCAGAAAGAAAAATGCACCTAATTTTACATTTAGCAATGTGCCTCGTGAAGATATCAAGTTTTACACACCGGATTGTGATATTAAAAATAGAAAGGAGAAATACCCGCACATTCCTACACACTAAAGGATCAATATAAGAGTGTGTCAATTATTATTATTTAGTGTAGGCTATACATTACGAGGATTATTGATAGCAAGACGACCATTGTTATAATAACATAGCTAGGAATAAGAAGGCTTTTTTAATTAATTAGCTTCGAAGCAGGTTAAGGTGCGGTCCAGATGAACAACTACTATGATACACTGTATTTTTGGATTACTGTTTTTAAGATCTTTATCTTTCTTCTTAATAAAAAATAACACAATGAGACTAATTTACACTCCTCTTCCTACATCTGGGAAAATCATTTACACTGGAAGACCTTCGTTGCTAGGCAGCTCGATGTTATCCTCTCCTGCCGAATCTTTCTCTTTATTTTTCTTTACAGGAGAACCACAATATTCTACACGTGTATATGCACTTCGACACACGGGGCATTCGTGCAATACTTTATTATCGTTAAATTTTTCAAATGCTTGAATACATTTCTCGTGAAAAACATGTGTGCAGCTCAACAGAGCTCTTTTTCTGCTCGCGGTGGTCTTGAAAGCGCACATGCATATTGGACACGTTTCGTCACACCTCAATAAAGCCTTCTCTCGAATGTTGTTCCATCTAATATCCTCGTCCGATTCTGCACCCCCAAAAATACTACGACTAATAGCAAGGTTCTTGTCAAGCTCTGCAAACAAAGCATTCACAGCGTCTTCCTTCTTATCCATCTGTATCAGCAGTTTCTCTGTGGCGTTACCAATACGTTTTGCATGAAAGACATGTGCACGGTCGCGGTCTCCGGCACCAGAGCCATAGAAGGCTACCAACTTTTTACTGTACTGGAGCCGACATAGAAATCTACGTATAGAGGCTTGAATTTTACGTGCACATTTATGCCGGTGCATTTTTATCCCACGTTGATAATTTTTTTTCTGATATTGAGGCTTTCGACACATTGGACAAGTTCTATCAACACTGGATTTGATGAAGCGCTCAAACGACTCTAAACAATTTTTGTGAAAAACGTGAGAACAGCATAATATAGTTTGTGGCATGGCACCAAGGCTATCGCAACATATGGGACACACAACATTTGCTTCTCTTGAAAACTCACGTTGCTCATACTTTAACTCAATAGCTTTCCACTCTTCTTCGCTTATTTTTTGAGGGCCTGCAACTAATCCTCTGTTTTGGGCCAAAGTTGTTTCAGGAAAATTTTCTTGTCGGTTGTCAATGCGCCGTTGAATCCTTGCGTTATTATTCGCAGCATTTCGCGCTATACGTTCTTGTTGTTCACGCAGAGTACGAGAGGCCCTTGCAGGCTGCTGCTTTCTCCTGCGACGATTCCGTGTAAAGTCCGTTGTTCCTAACGATAAATTCAAAGACCGTGTAAAGTGAGCCTGTAAAGCAGCGGCATCAAGTGTCACCATTGCATTGACATTTCCAGGTTGCTCTGTGTTTAAAGAGTTCCTGCTGTGCCCATTCAGAGATGTAGCAGAGTGACGCTGTCGCAGTCTCCGTCGATGGTTTACAATATTTGACATTCTGGTGTTATAAACAACACACCTTTAGATCACAATCGTATATGCCTTTCTGAACACCTTAAGGCATAAGCTTTTTTGGTTCAAAAATGTATTGTTGTAGATGATTGAGATGGTGTGGTTGATTTGACAACTTGGTTCTTCTCGCACATCCATCTGATTGAAGATGATGGAGAGAATAATAATAATAATAAGAGAAGAAGAAGAAGAAAAGAAGAAGAAAGAGTGTCGCGTCCGTTTTATTTATTTTATTATTATTATTATTACTATTATGTTGTTGTTGGTTTCCCTTTCCCCAACTACTGCGTACACTAGTGCTAGCACCCGCCACTATCACCACCATATTTTTACCACATTATTAATGGTATTTTTATTTTTATCAACGATATGAGACTTTAATTACGCCATACTGGCTAATGCTGCTAGCACAATTTTTAACATACACTAAGCATATCAAATAGGGAAAGAAGTAATTTGATGATGTACGAAAATATAGTCTAATGTATAAAATAGGGAGGAGTAGGCCCCTGGTAATAATTTTAATTCAATAATATATGGAGAACAAATAATATAATAAAATAATAATTAAATTCAAATACAAATAGCTAGCACTAGCTAATGAGGAAGCGAAAACAACAAAAATCATCGATGATCTAGTGGTAGTGTGGAGGAATATATCATCAAAATAATTTGTTTCCGCGATGAGATGCCATTCTTGCACTATCAGTATATCGTCTATTGCCGGGGGCGCTTTGAGGCCTTTTCAGCCGATCACGCCCAGCATTCGAGTATGAACGACTAGAGCCCCGGGAACTTCCGCCCGATTTGCCACCTTGAGATTTGTAGCGCCCGCTACCAAAATTTCCACGAGAGTGGGCAGAGTGTGATGAATTTTCCAATCTTCCTCTGTTTCTTCTTCCACTGCTGTGACCGGAATGTTTTGTATGTCCGCTGCTTCTGGAATCGCTTTTGTACCCACTCTTGGAATATTCTGTATTTTTTTGCTGCTCACGCTTTAGTGGATGTGGAATTGATGATTTTAAGGAATGTGATTGGAGTTTATTGACTTTTTGCATTTTACAATTATCAATGTCAATAGCTAGTCTTTCTGGCGACAAGAAACGGAACCATTGTTGAGAAACCGGGTCTAAACCAACCTCAGTGAAAGCGTATTGCCAGCAAGGCAATCCTAAATGCATTATCATCAGCCGGAAATAATCTGTAAATGTATTTGCTATGAAAAACCATTTGCAAGACATGTCTTGAAACCATATTTGAGGATTATCTACGCCAGAATCACTGGCGTAGTACAGCGCTACGGTTCCACCTGTACTCGTGTTATCTAAGTCGAAAGCAGCTGAATCTTTTGGTAAGCGCTTTAAAGTCCTGCGTATTCTACCGCGTGGTCCACGTTTAGTCCGTCGTTGCGACGAAGAATTTTCACTGTTCTCACTACTTTTACTGTTCAAAGACGAGTCGGCCATATTTTTACTATCATTTGCAGATGCGGATTTTTCCTCAAACTCGTCATCGCTATCCTCATCATTTCTACGTATACGCTGTACACTGGCAAGCTTGTTCAAATGTAGGCATCCTAAAGGAAACTCACTGCCATGATGCCTTATGTGCCAACATAGGAGCAAACCATTAGAAATGAGCAAAAATGCCTTATAATCGTTGGGCAATCGATAAGGTGCATGGTCTTGTTCCCACGCAGTTATCTCTGCCAGCGTTATTCCACGCCTTTCAACAAAATCCACAGATGCGACACCCTCATGGTTTTCCAAAAAGCTAATTACGCTGAGGGATATATCATCAAAAATTTCCCTGATGCTAGCATTTGCTGACATTTGGCTGATGGGTTTGGTATGTGTTGAATATGTCAGAATATGCAAACACGCGTGCAATTGCGTCCCCTCGTGTGTATACCATCCGGTCGACAACAAGAGATGATTACCTCATCATCATCATATGGCATTATAAGGAGAATGGAGAAGAGGAGGGTAGCATGATTTTTGTTAATTTTTTTTATTATTAGTGTGGCTAGTACTCCTCTAGAAGAGATGGCAGACTGATTGCAGTAATCTTTTTTTTTCAAATGTGAAGAAATACTTGTAATCTTCACACTGTAATAGTAAATATAATAATAATTGGAAGTTTGATTTTATACTTTCAACGTTTAATGCCTATTTTCATACTACTGTACAAAGTTCTCTCCCTTTGCGTTATTGTTCATTTGTTGAAAATTGGTGTGCCGTTATTTTTGTTCTCTTTTCCATAGTGTTGTTATGTATCAATGAAGTACTATATGATTCTTCTTCCATAATAATAGTCTATCGTGTACAACAATAGTCGTCTACTTATAATATGATTAAGAAACACAACAAGTTCTTCTGATACGCAGTGAGCAAGAAACACCAACAGCCTTTTTCATCAGGTGGCCAACTTGCGCGCGTGACGCTGTCAAATTAAGTCCACGGCTTGATATTTAAAACAAATTCTATAACATTAAAATGTCGTATACAGGGGAACTGCAAGAGAATACGCTTCTACGACATGGGCGAGGAACGTACAAATACCGTAACAAATGTTTCAAGTATGAAGGGCAGTGGGAAAACGGAAAAAAACACGGAACAGGCATATTTACGCTAGGAGATGGGTCCTCATATGAAGGTGATTTTCACGAAGGGGAGATCCACGGGGTTGGATTGAGGCGATGGCCAGATGGCTCTACATACAGTGGTCAATTTAGACTCGGGGAAATGGATGGAGAAGGGATTTATGTTGGAAGTACAGGTGAAAAGTATGAAGGTAATATGAAAAATAATAAACGTCAAGGGGAGGGTGAGTTAACAAAAATTAATGGAGATGTTTACCAGGGAGAATTCGATAAAAATAGGCCAAATGGGGCAGGCACAGAATATCTTGCGACTGGGGAAGTTTACGTCGGCAGTTTCTTAAATGGTTTAAGGCACGGTGAAGGTTCCATGTCGTATTTGGGCCAGCAAAAGTATACCGGTGCTTGGGTCGACGGGCAAAAAAGTGGCAGAGGAGACTTCGTAGACGACGTAGGAGGCTTTACTTATTCTGGTATGTGGGAAGCTAACGAGCCGCTTTCTGTAACGAGGGAAATAGTACTTCTAGAAAGCGAGTGTAAGCTTAATGAAGAGACTGGGGCACAAATGATGGAGTTGACAACCGAAAATGAAGTACCTCCGATTCGTTTACTGTGTACCAACGCAACATCGCCTGAGATTGACGGTGACAAAATAGATGACGCGGAAGCGGAAGATTCAGTGGAGCGTGAGCCCGTATTAAGTGAGACGGGCAGGAAACTAAAAATTTCTACCTTCAGCATTATGACACCCGAAGAAGAGGATACTTCTAATGTTGAGAATGAAAGCAGCAGTGTGATTAGAAAGCGAGTTCCGATCTGCATACTTATTCCTTCAAGCGAGTTAGAAAGTTTGTCTGAGGGATCCAAATCCCAAACTGACTCCAAAGAATTCGTTGACGGTGATAGTAATGATATTTGTATCGATTGCGAGGGCGGGCATGCTGTTTTTAGCGGGTATTCTATACGCTCAGATGTTCCCGAAGGTATGTATGAGTTGGTTATAAGCAATGGCAACAAATTCGATGAGACCTCTACGCAAATTCTAGGTAGCATAAACACAATCACTCTCGAATTGCACATAAAGCAAGGAAGTGGAAGCAAGAAGGGCAAAAAGAAAAAATAGCCCTGATTCTATCACATGGATCTAGAAAGTTCAATTTTTTAAATTGATTCAAGTTTCATATATATTAAGATATACATTTCGAAAAATAAATATAGTGTAGTCCACACAGCACTCTTCAATCCCGGTTTCTATCTTGTTCTACAACCATCCTTCTCAAAATTTTCCCTGACGCAGTTTTCGGAATAGAATCGGTAAATATTACCCCACCTCGCAACTTTTTATGGGGAGCAACCTTGCCAGCTACATAATCTTGGACTTCCTTTTCTTGTAATCCAGAGTTTTCTGCCTTAACAACGTAGGCACGTGGGATTTCTCCCGCCTCCTCGTCTTCGACTGGAATCACCGTTGCATCAACAATTTCACTGTGGGTCATCAGAACATCTTCCAATTCTGCTGGAGCAACTTGAAACCCTTTGTACTTAATCAATTCTTTCAGCCTATCTAAAATGTAAAAATAACCATCGGAGTCATACTTTGCAAGATCCCCAGTCAAAAGCCATCCCCCCTCCAAAAATGTTTCCTTTGTTTTCTCGGGTTGATTTATGTAACCTTGCATGACCTGGGGTCCACGTATGCAAAGTTCACCTTCCGTTTCCTCAGGTAAATCTTCGCCAGTTTCAACCGAAATAATCTTTCCTTCAGTAGATGCAAGTAGTGGACCAATTGAGCCAGCCTTTATTTTGTCATCAGGATCACAAGTTCCAACCGGCGATAGTTCTGACATGCCCCAAGCTTGCTTTATTTTGCAATCTAAACGTTTGCTGCATTCTACGGTCAGTTCGTCCTTCAGAGTTGCTGCGGCTGACATTAGCATTTTCAACGATGTCATGTCATATTTATCGACTAAGGGATTTTTTGCCAATGCCAAAACTATGGGTGGAACTATGTGCGAGCGAACCGTTGCTCCTTGTTTACTATACCCATCAATAATTTCCAAATACCGTTGAAGATCAAAACTCTTCATGGTGACTAATGTACGACCTTGCAGGGCCTGTTGTAATAGAGACACGGAGAATCCATAGATGTGCCACATAGGCAGCGGTGACAGAGTAATTGTTTCTGAGGTTTGCTCTTTATTATCTGCTTCATCCATTTGCAATAAGTTTACACACACGTTTTCATGTGTCAACACCACCCCTTTCGGTAAACCCGTTGTTCCAGACGAAAAGGGCATCAAAAGTGTGTCTTCGATGCTAATGTTCTCATACTTTGCAACGCCACTGGAAGTGCGCATGCTTTCGAAGTCAGCAATGTGTCCGTCAGACGTCGCACTTGCAAAAGAATTATCGGGGCCACTTCCCATCATAATCATGTGCTGTATCTTGCCATAACGAGATGCGGCTTTTTCAGCTTCCTCTCGAAAGTCCTCGTGATATATGTATACACTTGAGTCAGAGGCTTTTAGTTGGTATTCTAGCTCCTCGCTCTTATACAGCGGATTCATCGGAGTCACAATAGCACCAAGATTTCCCGCTGCACAAATTATTGTTAAAAAATCTACGTGGTTCGGGGACTGCAACGAAATGGCATCTCCACGTTTGACCCCCATCGATTGTAAGTGTGCAGATACTGATTGAATGTTTTTGTGATAATCACCGAATGTTCGCCTGTCACCTGTGACACCATCTAAACAAGCAGTTTTGTCTTGAATTTCTGACCACCTCGAGGATAGAAACTGGGTCAAAGTAGTAGTTGGCTTTTGTACATCTTTGTAAGGCGACCTCACCACAAATGTCGAATAAAGTTTTCGGGAGTCCTTTTGCAGAGCGCGCAACATAATAATTTCCTGGCAGATATAAATTAAATTGATGCTATCTTGTTTTGGATCATTGGTTACTGATATCCTACTGCAGCGAAGTGTGAATGATACACGACCCCATAACAACACAAACAGTATTTTGTATCCTTCTATTTTTATATTATTATTATTTTTTATTATTATTGGCATCATTATTTATTATCCTTTTTTTTTTTTTCTTATAGTAGTACAACAGAGTAGTAAGGAAGAAGATGATTTCATCAATGGTATATAGGTAGTGCTAGTAGTAGCAGGTAGGTAGAAGAAAGAGAAGAAAAGAAGAAGAAGAGAAAGACAATCTTTTTAACAACAACTTGTGGTGGAGGCGTGGTGGTGGTGAGTAGTGTAAATAGTTTTAGGGTTAGCTCTAGCTGTTGGCTTTTTTTTTTTTCTGTTATGATGAGAACAGTTATTTCTTCTTCTTCTTCTTCCTCTTGTTTTTTTGTTTTTTCTTTCGACTTATTATTGCGTTGAGTCAGAAGGACAAAGTAAGTAATAATAATTTTGAGTTTTTTTTAACGTTTTATTACTAGCTCTAGTAATTACATTACTGTCATCATCCATCGCATCATCAAAAATAGATAATGCGAATAGGCGCGTGACATGTTTCACTTTGCAACGTTCACGCGTACCATGGCTTGTTGCGCGTACCATATTCAAAGACAAATAAATAAAGCTTGAGGCATGGAAAGTAAACTGAGAGTCCCCGCAATTCCTCAATCGAGGTTTATATTTTCCGCCCCAGCAGTTTCAAGCGAGCAAATATTTGACCCGCATGAGCATGTTGGGGGTTTTTCAGTACAACGATGGTGGGATAGTTTACGTCAAGAATCTACATGGTTGACTGGTGTACTTGCCGACAGTGGTTTCGACCTGGAAACAAGAAACAAAATGAATGGCAATACTGCATTGATACTGTCATGTAAAAATGGAAGAACTGAACATGTGAAGCTTTTGTTGAATATGGGAGCAAAAATTAATGCACAAAACAAATTTGGCAATACAGCGTTAATGAAAGCGGTTGATAACGGACACCACCACATAGTCCGACTATTGTGTAAAAGATGCAGTGACCTAAATATAAATGCAGTGAACGAAGCTGGGGACACAGCACTCCTGATTGCTCTAAGACATGGCTACTGCAAAGATGCAGAATTTTTAGTTGAGCAAGGTTCGGAGCTCAACACTCGCAACGCGTTAGGTGAATTCCCCCTTGCACTCGCCTGCAAAAATGGTAGCTTAAAAATTATTAGAAAAATACTTGTTCAAAATCATCTGGATGCAGAAGGTGACAGCTGGGAGACTAAATCAAGCGGACGGGCTGCAGTGGATCCTTTGATGATGGCAGTTAAATACAATAGGACTCCGGGAGTCGTCCAGTTGCTACTGCAAAAAACAAAAATTAGACTAACTCAGAAACATATTGCACATATTTTGAAAAGGCCAGATGCGTCATTGTTATTACAAGAAATTTTGGGAATTACCAAGTTAGTAAATAAAACTGACGAAAATAAGATCGATCCCTACCCAACAAATGCTCTACAAGAAATTTTGATTGGCGCAATAACTAAAAATGATACTATGAGGATTAGGTCTTTGTTGTCTAAATACGACGGTATTGATCTAAACGCTGTATTTCATAGCTCTACATTCACACCGTTGATTCAAGCAATTAAAAGTGAGTCAGATGCTGCCTTAAAGTGCTTGTTACGAATGGGATTTCAGCCAAACAATGAAAATTCTGGGGATGGAGAGACAGCACTGCATATAGCATGCAGAAAAGACATGGGAGCCGCTGTAAAGTTGCTCATAAAGTATGGTGCAGACGTCAATTGTAGAAATCATGACGGTGACACCCCCTTAATAGTTGCAGCGACACATGGTTCATTGAAAGCCACTGAAGCGTTAACAGGTGCTTTTGGGGTTGAATACAACGCCTCAAATAACAAAAATGTTACTGCCCTCGAAACATCCATAAAATTGCGTAACCAAAAAGTTTGTGAAAAACTTATGGTTCATGATGAGTTAACACGATATGGTTATAGAAGTATGAAGGAATCGCTTGAAGTAGACATCAAGGATCGCGATATCAAAATATTAGAACTAACTAGGGCTAATTTGCAGTTAAAAATTGAAAAGAAGGAAGCTTTGGATAAGGCCAACAAGCAGTGTGAACTTGTATCAAATGCTGCAAAGGGTATACTGGAAATTGCCAATTTTTTTTTGATACAGAAAAAAAGATTGCGAGCAGATGACTCAAAAATGTTCTTAGAAAAGGTCAAAGGGATTGACACATCTTCAAAAGCCTCCCGCAAGACAAAAAAAGAACGGTTGCAGATGATTTCAAAAATGCTTGAGCAGCTGTCAGATCAATTAGACGTAAAGTTTTAGAGTTACTGCTCTTCGCAAATTATATCACCTAAATTAAGCATGAAAGAATGCTCTTTGTCTGCACTCTTGATCTGCATCTCTCTAGTATATATCGCTCCAGCTACTTTTGAAGCCTTACTCTCTTCGATTCCATCCACCATTTAATATGCCATGTAGAACGGTATCAGTGGCATTTGAAATCTGAGGTTCGCAGACCAGGGTTCCAAGCTCTGGTTCATCGTCATCGCTATCATCCATAATTTCATTGCTGTAGGAGTTATTTTGCTCTTTCATGTGAATCTCAATGTTTTCTATAAACTTTTCGCCGGGCACAACAGGTATTTTCTTTGTTTCTTTTGCAACTTCACGGCTAGTAAAGCATGAGAAGAAAGATGAAAACCCACCGGTATTAGCTTGCTCATCGACTTGTTTCTCTATTTTGTTCGCATAATTTTCAAACTTGAAACGATCGAGATGTTCATTGTTGTCACGGTGATCTTGTTGACTGATTTCATGTTCGATTTGAACGGGCTTATCTTCGGAGCCTTGATCTGATTCCATGCTCTCATCTTGCATCTTTGTGTCGGTGACAACTTCCACCTTCGAGGCTCTTTTACTAATGGTAGTTTCAGATATATTTGATTGCTTGCTAATAATATTTAAATTGGTCTTCTGCTCATCATCATCGTCCAGGATTCCTGCCAAAAAATTTTGAATCTTTAGCTTTCTGGCTTCAGACATTAGGTATGGTCCATCATATGATCCATGAAAGCAACAAATTGCTTTCGAAAGTATACGCTCTGGCCATGAAAATTCCCATCCAGATTTGGGATCACTCATATTCCATGATGCGCTACGGTATTGAAAATTAAAAGAATCAAAATTTGCCGAATCTTTTATTGAAGTTTTATCATCTTCGTTGTCTTTAAACATTTTATTTTCCTCCTGCTGAGTAAGGATTAATTTAGGATACTGCCTGTATAAAATCATATCCCCCGACGTCATTCCGTAAAATCTAGCTGCTTTACTGGTTTGTTTCAAAAATTTCATTTGCGGCAAGGGAAATTCTCGGCGACGACGAATATGACGTAAAACCTCTTTTCGCTCACTCCCGGACAGTGAAAGATGGCCACAAACGTGGCACTTTTCAGCACAGTGGAAATATTTTATTCCATTCATAAGATCGCTTTGGAAGTAATTCTGTGTTTGGGTGTGATTGCATGTTGAGCATTCGAGATCCTTTTTTGCCTTGTCAATTTCTAAATTTGCTTTTGAACGCCAAAATTTATTGCTTTTCATCACGTTTGCTGGATCAAAGGACATCAATATAGTTTTATTTCGTTGTCTTTGTTTTGCTTGACTTTTATCAATCCTTTTACCAATATACTTTTGGTATGACGCATCGGTTTCTTGAAGAAGCTGCTTCCTAAACTGTTCACCGTTTATTTCATTAACAACTCTATTAACTAAAACGTGCGGAACATTGACATAAATTGCAATATGAACTTTATTTCTTTTCACTTTCTCTGAAGAAATTTTAAAGATGTCTATGTCATCTTTTGCTAGGTTGATATCGAGTTCTGCTATTAGACCGCTATAAATCCTGCTTACAATTGCGGGCGTTAGCAAAAATGCAATATCTATACAAGAAACTACCGGTGCATTTGCAGCATTATCCTCATCAATGAAGGGAAAGGTAATACTTATTGGGTACAAAATCCTACCAAAACCTACCTTAGGTATTTTGCGACTGCTTTTTACTGGATATGTCAGGGATGGAAATTGTGGAGCCCAGATTGGCCAATTTGTAACATATTTATCAATGTTTCCAAGCCTGTATGTGCTTTGCAATTGCTTTAATTTACTGGTCTGGAGCTGATTCAATACTAAGCGCCTTAATTCTAAGGGGCACTCGGAAACACGATCCCACAGTGCCTGGCCGCGATTTACTATTACTTGACGTTTTATTGTCTTCAGCGGTTTTAAAGGTTTTCCGTTGACTGCTCCTGGGGTCCCAATGTACAAACATTCATCAGGAATTTCAATGGTATAAATCACTCCAGATAGTGAAAATATGCTCTTATCTACAAAAATAGATAGAATCGTGTTACCAAATATCGATGATTTTTTGGCCATCATGACATTTTCTGATAAAATTGGAATCTGTGTAATCATAGATGCTGGATATATATTTCTTTTCACTGCAAAATTTGGAAAAATCTTAATGCACTTGTTTTCACTTCTATTTTTAAAGAGAGGAACAGTTGCATTTTCACCTAATTCAAATTCAAAAGTAATTACTGTTAAGCCACGAGGAATTTGCAGGGGCGTCAAAGCACTAATGCCTTCTCCTTCCAACATTTCAATAGCGTCACTATTTTTTACGTTAAACCTACAAATATTAGATCCGCAAAAGCCATGCTCAAGCTTTTGTATATTGTCATATGTATCTTCTTTCATTGAATAAATAGTTCCATGATTTACAGCATCGTATGCTGCCCCAGTCAACATTTGCTGTGATGATAAATCAATTTGTCGCGATAGAAGACGAGCTTCACTTTTTACAGGCGGAACAAAGCCTCTCTTCTGCCACATTGATATGTATTTAGCATCTCGTCGTACATTGTGCTCTGATTCCGATCTTAAATATCGTTTTATATGGAGAATGTTGCGACTGCCATAAGAACCCTTTAGGGTAATTTTATAGGGTTTTAGGGATGCGCTTTCTTCATAATCAATATAAGAGTTAATCCCACATCGCGATTCTCGCTCAGCTCTGTATGCTTTACATTTTTCTTTGTTATCACTAGTCTCGCACAAATTAAGCAAGGAATTGTACGTAAAAACACTTGGCGTCAAATTAGCTTTCACGAATACGTCGTAGTATTCCTCGGCTCTTTCCAAGTGTCCACGTTTGCAGTAAGCGTCAATTAAAATGTTGTATGTGTCTTCATTGGCAACAATGTCGTTGTCCTTCATTTTTGCTAAAAGTGGCTTCTCAAAATCTACGTGAAAATGACCATTGCTACTATGAACTACCAAAAGTGCATTATAATACAATGTTGTATGTTGTATACTCATTATTGGGTCCATTTGTGATGCAGCAGATAGTCTGCTTTGGCCGTCCATGTTCTCCAAGACGACTTGGAAAGTCACTTCTTCTTCAAATATCACTGGAGATGGGATGCTCATCTCATAGTAAAACATCATAACGAAAATCAATTTGAGCTCTACCATATTATTTGGCAAACAATTCGCCGTGTTTGCTGAGCTGAGTTTAAAAGTAGCAAAACTGTTCATGCCGTCATCTTGATCTCCCGATTGTACCTTAGCGACGTCTGCATATGGGTTAGGATATACCAAAACCCTTTTCAAGTTTTCAAGATCTTCAGCATCCATAATAAATCTAATTTTGCATATATAGGTAGCATGGTCTTCAGTAGTTTCCACTTGTCTTAGTACATGAGTTACTTCTTGGGCATGACACGGAACTGGTATTTCTAAAGATGGATGAGCTTGTTTCGTTTTTCCACGCAATGGACAATACTTTACGTCCTGTGCAATAGGATAGTAGATCCCGTGTGTAAATGCAAATTCACCATCATACCACGTGTTAACATGCCCTTGGTTTAATGTCCGAAGCCAAATAGCTTCAGCAGCTACTAGCAATCTGTGCGTTAGCAAAAAATGATTGCACGCAAGAAAATCATAGATGGAATTGCTAAAGCATGCTAATAAACCATCATTGTTCTCATCAGGGCATGATGCAATATCTTCCAAAACTACAATTCTATCAACTTTCGACTGTGTAATTTCCCTTAAAGATTTGTACTTCGGAAATGCAGATAACTCTAAAGATTCATTTTCGCTCTCTAGTTTTTTCAACTCAACGGATAAGTGTGCATCGCATAGATTACGCGGGCTAAAACCTGCAAGATTCAACTTGAACGGATCACACACAGCATCGATTAGTATTTCTACTATTTTATGGAAACCAAGGGATGAAGCTACGTGAAGTGCTGTGTTCCCATTGGCATCTTGTACATATGGGTCCGCGCCAGCATGCAATAGCTGCAATACCATTCGTTTCTGGCCTGACATAGCCGCACGAATCAAAGGGGTGTGCAAACTCTCAACTTTAGCGTTAATGCCGGCATAAGAAGATTTCTCTATGAAAGATATTTTTTCCTCTTCGTTTTTCGTCTGCAAACTGCCAAGAGATAACTGAGATAGAAGACTTCGCTGTTTTGAGTACATGCCATCCGAAATGAATCCAAATTCTTGTAGGGGTTTACCTACGAATGAAGAATCACTGTGTTTAAATTGATAAACACTATGCGTCCAATTTTTTAACTCTTCAAATAATTGTCCTTTCACATAATGTATTGGAGTGTCAATTTCGGACATCATTTCAATAGCCACGTTGAAAGCTCCTGAGCCATTTATTGCCTCGTATATTGATTTGCAATTACTTTCGTCGAAGCGTATCGTGGATGGGTCTAAATCAATTATGTTTCCTGCTGGGTCTGTTCGCGGTTTCTTATTTATCAACATCATTATTCCAATTATCTTTTTAGAATCATTTAAACCTTTTTTATTGAGATCCTTTTTAATCTGTTCAGTGGAGTATATTGGTACACCTAATAAATTTTTCGTTCGGAAATCCATCTGATTATCGGAGTAAGGTGAGAAATAAGAATTTTCTGATACATCATCTGACTTATAAATAAAATGGCCATGGCCAGTGCTTATCCACTCAGGGTCTTCAGTAAGGGCTTTTAAATTATTTTCGCTTATCATCTTATATACCATGCCTTCTATGCCATCATTCATAGCAATGGCGAACGTATGGAGCTTTTTCGTCTTGCTTTCAAAGTGGGTCGTGAATAACCGCTGACGTACGTTGTCCACCAAATACAATATTGCGCGAGTGGCTTCCCCAATTGTCGCACAAGCATCTGTGATGAAATGCTCGATTGGCTGTATCGATTGCCTCCTATTAGACATTGTCATAGCAGTTTCAAATAGGAGCAACTCGACTGCGACGGTGTTGCCTACATTCGCTGCAAAATGCAGTGGCATCCATCCACTATTGTTGCAAGCAAACTGGTTCGCACCATTTCTAAGGAGTAAGATTATCAAACTGCCCGCATGCGTGCTATGATCCTCCTGGGTGTCATTATCAGCATCGTTTTTGTTTCTAAGGCTGTGACAAACCCAATGTAAGGGAGTATTTCCTAGCTCATCGCGAGTATTAACGTTCGCTCCACTTTCTAACAAGGACACCACAACTGGAACCTGTTTATTCCCTAGTTCGTAACCTTCCCGACAAGCATGCAAAAGATACACGTTGTACGACTCTATACTAAGCTTGCTGGACATTTTAAACGCTTCTATACTACTTAGAAAAACATTACATGCTGCTGAATCGACATGGGATGCAATGGAACATAAAATTTGAAGAACTACAAGGAAAAATTTGGTGAGCCAATGACAGCGTCTGCAAAATGGTATGCAACAAAAAAGGGGGAGACAAAAAAAGATATAATAATAAATAATAATAATAATGTAGTATATTTATATTACAATAAATAAAAAATAATAAAAAATAAGCACTACTAGCTAGCTATTATTCATTATAAAATAATTATTATTTGATTACAGATGATATTATTAGTGCTACTAATATAAAATAATAATAATGCTACTCATTCCGTAATAATATATAGTATATAAATGATGATGGAGGATGATACACACTACAACAACATAATAATAAATAATAGACGTAAAAATACTACAACAAATAAAATTAAATAAATACGTACAGTAAGCAACATCCTCCCCACGAAGCAACCAACAACAACACTACATATTAATAGTGTTTTCGAGAAAAGGAACATACAAGAGTCTCTTTGATTTATTATTACAAAAACGCTGTGGACAAGATTTTAATTTAACTTGTGAAAGGTCCTTGCTTTCTTTTGGGGTATTTGCTTGATATGTTCATCCTATCACTTGGCGTAGTGTAATTATGGTATGGCGATTCTTCCAATCACAAAACTCTGTTGTAACCTCGAAAGCTGAAGGCGGAGTGTCTACACAGTGTACGTAAAAAAGGCAGTCGTGCGACAAAAATATTTTACAGTAATTGAAGTAATTTTAATAATTTTTGTTTGTTTGTTTTATCTCGTCGTGTGTTCTTTTTGGCATGACACTTGCGTAGTGTTTCAAAGCAAGCGTTCCTAATTTCGATAGGATGTAATGAAAGAAAACTCATCGGTGACGGCCGTTTGTTGTTTGTTGTTTTATAGACTATAATAAGCGTAGTCCTTCTTCTTAGTAGTGTCAGTAGATTTTTTTTTTTTTAATTAATTATTTATTATTTATTTTATATTATTATTATTTTATTGCTCTTTTTTTCATGCTACACTACACTAATATTTTATTATTATTATTATTAGACTATATTATTTATTATTATATTAATTATTTTATTATTATTATTAGTAGCTTTTTCCTTGCTCCTGACATTAGTCCAAGTTAGTACACGGCTCACTTGTGAATGTAACCGATATCGAGGAGCCATTTTCAGTCATAAGAAGAAAATTGCACTGCATCTACGACTCGAGATGAGCATCGGGCAACAGTCATTGCGACCGATACGTAGTATGAGTAGGAGGATGCCAGCAATGTATATTTTTGTGTCAGTAAAGGCTTCGCTAATGTTGTTTCTGATTTTCAAAATAGACGAAGCTATTTCTGCTAACTGGGCTCAAATTAGTGGAAGACCTTACATGAAGATCAACTCAGTGCCAGAGACTCCCTGGGAGGACAGGTGGGGACACAGTGCCTGCAACTTTCAGTCACAGCGTATGGTTCCGTGTAACTATTTGGATTTAGACGAGAGCATTTGTGGCGACCCAGACGAGGAAAACTGCGAATTTATGGAGAAGCAAAAAGGAGAAGCCGCCGTGCTGAAAAAGAATGCTGCGGAAGCTCCTGACCAGTCTATTTTAGTTGTAGGCGGGGATACTTATGATGTTGACACCGGGGTTGGAAAATACAGGAATGATGTCTGGTCCGGCACTAATCTTGCATGGGATGTATTTGAATCAGAAATAGAAAAAGACAAGTGGGGTAGAAAGAAGCCTATCAGAAGGTCAGAAATCCGATGGAAAAATATGGCTAGTGATAATGGGCCACCTGAAAACGTTACATATTACGAATGGATTGGCTGTGCTGCGTCACGCGTGATGTACCATGGAATTCAATGTGATGACGATTTATACATCAAGAAAGTAATTGACGAGAACAATGTCCAAAAATTTTGGCACTCTGCTATGAAGTGCCAATGTGACGTTCAGTATGACCGCTATGGTGATACTAAATTCTCTCCAAGGCGAGGTCATTCCTCCGTAGCTTTTCGACAGAAAGCTTATATTCTCGGTGGCCGTGCTAGAAACCTTGACGACTTGCCATACGACGAAGCTGTTGGCGGCATTCCAACAGATAACCACATATTGCAATTGAGAAATGCGACTCTAAGAGTTCGTAACCGCGAAAAAAGCATACTAATGAATGATGTGTGGGAAACGGATGATGGTATACGCTGGAAACTGACTTCACCAGGTTGTCGTCCTGAGGTTTTACAGGAGACTCACTATCAAGATAATGGCCATGAGCGCACAACTTGTACTAACGATGGTGATTGCTGGGGGAGTGAAAAGTGTGTTCAGAACGGTTGCGTTTGCCAAATGTGGTCACCACGCGAACAGTTTGCAGTAGAAGTTTTTCCACCTCAAGAAAATTTTATTGATGTGGAGTGCCCAAAAACTGGCCCAGAATCAAGAATCTACGTATTTGGGGGGTTTGGAAGCCGGTACGTCCAAAAGTGTGGTGAGAATGCATGCAACTTAGAATATAGAGAATTTTATCATGATGTATGGAGATCAAAAAAAGAGTGCATCAAACTAGAAAGAAATGAAGATCCTACTGGTTGTAGGAGTGAACACGCTTGGTTCGCCCAAGAATGGGAAATGGTCACTCCAGCAGCACCATGGAGAGGCCGCGGTGGTCATCAAGTGGTGGTACACCAAATGAAACTATTTATAATGGGTGGGCAGGGTGGAAATATTCGAGACCCGTATGACCATCCACTCCTGAATGATGTGTGGTCAAGCGAAGATGGAGTTACGTGGGTTCAAAAAATGGCAAATGCTGAATGGTCCCCCAGAAAGAATTTTAACGCTGGGTCTGTCATGTCGGTCAAAAATAAGCGGTATGGACCTTCCCGTGGCCAGAAAATATCAGAATCGTACGAATATCTTTACGTTTTTGGTGGATTTGATGGCGATTCGCGCCTCGATGATTGCTACGAATCGCTCAATGGCACTGCATGGTTAAAAGACTTTAGCGAACCAGGAACCTATAATGATGGTACTACACATGATGGAACTTCTTCAATGGAGTATGTTCGGCCTTCCTCCGATGTGCGTAAACTAGGGATGATGACAGATGAACAAGTACAATTACTGTATGATGAGGGCATTACAACAATAGAGGAATTGGCCGGAGCGGACAGAAGCATCATAATGAAATTGCGCGGTGGATCTTATGAACCAGACCCTTTAGATGGCCCAGAGCAATATCGCGGTGGAGACTTCCGATTCGTTTGCCCCATCAAGAAACGCGCAGAGTCTGTTATGCAAGAGTGTCGGCCACCGAAAAAACGTATTGACGGACAAGGCGACCCTTGTCCAACGTGTTCAGGTAATTTTGAATTGGATGTCACGACTGGTCTAGATCTTCACCCGCATATTCAATATGGGGGACCAACGTGGGAGGCTTTGATATCCGCAGCTGCAAATCCAGAGTATGAAGATGCAGATGGTTGTAATCCGCCTAAATGGCTGCCTGAAAAGGATATTAACGGCGTTATTATACCAAGGGATGATGACGACCTTTTGGAAGAAGAACAGGAAAAAAAATTGAATGAAGAGATCGGTGGTTATCAATGTGTGACCAATATTTCCGAGTACGGTCAAGAAACTGAAGTTTGTTCGCAAGGAAAAGTGAATCTTACATGTATGAATGTGTTTTCCCCAAGAGATTTTGCGGCAAGTGTAGTTATCAAAGACAAACAATATAGTCGGATGTACATAATTGGAGGTCGAATTGATTACAGCAAATTCGAAAATGATGTATGGTATAGAGATGGCGCATCGCCAGATACACGCATTTTAATGCGCCCAAAGCCGCCCATGGAAATACCAGGTACTGATCAATTTCAGTTTATGTCTGATGAACTGCCTAAATCAATGCTGTATGAATACAGAGTATTTGATGCAGATAATATGACAAATCCTGATTCGTGGGAATTAAAGCGAAACTGGACATACGCATTGAGTTTTATATCATTACACGAATTTTTACCGGAATGGATACCTTCCAGCGGAATTCGGCGCCTTGAAGTTCGTGGTTTAGATCCAGCCGGAAACGTTGATATGTTCATGAAGGAGGAGATCAACACGTGGATGGATCAGTATGACGCGCCAAAACCTTGGGGCTTGATTATTAGTGGTATCGTTGCTGTAGTGCTGACACTCGTTGGAAGCGTTATTGAAATTCGACGCCGCCAGCGTAAAAAAGCCATGGAACGCTACGCCATCAAGCGTATGCGAAGAAAATTCAAAGGTGCGCAACGTGCTGCGGGTAGAGCAGGTAGTAAAAAAGGCGCTGGTGGACCAGCAGGCGCAAGTGCCAAAGATGAAAACATTGATTGGAAGAAGTACTACAATGAGAACAAAAAGTAGAGGAAGGTTGGCTTTAGACTTTACATACAAAAGTAAACTGAGACAACTCTTATAAAATTTTCTCTAGCTAGTTATTCTAGAATGGTGCCATTTAAAATATTTTTAAGGTTACTAAGACTCACAGCTAACCAATTTTGACTTCTCCTCTCTAAATAATACGAATATTTGATTGATTCGAAGAGAGCAAGCATTTCAGCTTACTCTTTACACGCTGCCAGGATAGCGAACAACGCCTTGTGAAAAAGGCGGATCGGCTCTAACGATATATGCGCCTTTCATGACTGGTCTCGTTATGTATACGTTTCCAGGCTTGCTACAATGCTTTTGACCTGCTAATATCATGGCATCAGCTATGGCACGTTCCATCCTCTCCGATCCATGTTGTGTAAAGGTATCCCCAGCAGCGCCGGATGTAATGGCGAGTACCGTTGGTCCTGCACCACTTAAATAAACTGCATGGGCTCCTGCACCTAAGGCTGCATTCATCAATGGATAAAGGTACGGATAAACGCTTGACCGAGGGGGTTGATGTAGAACGTCTTCAGTGCCATATCGTAGATCGTAGAGTTTATTTTGACTCAAGGCGTTCACCAAAAATGCAACTCGACCTATGTTGAATATGGCGTCATTCCTAGTGACCTTGTTTTTCAATACTTGACGCAATTCTGATGTTATACCCTGTAAATTTGGGATATATGCGACCATTTGCAAGTCCGGTGGACAATTTACGCGACTTGAGCGCCACTTTCCATTTCTCATTTTGATTCCTAATTGAATTCCACCATACAGTGCCGGGGCTACATTATCTGGATGGCCTTCAATTTTGCATGCTAGCTGTAAAAGCTCTTCGGGCTCTGGTTCTCCACCTCCTGAGTATAAGGAGTCTTTACCAAATACCTTCAGTTCCTTACCGCACAATGCGAGTCCAGCAATCAGGCCGCCAACGATCGCGGCTGAGCTTGATCCTAAACCCTTTCCAAATGGAATACGATTGATGCAATGGTATTTCAGAGGTGGAATCTCCTCCCCTACGTACTCAAAAGCTGTCTTCACACCGACACAAACCAGATTTTTTTCTTGTAACGCCTGCAGCTGCTCAGCACCAGCACCCTCGCAAGTCATCGAAAACTTGTCGGCTCTTTCGACCGTTATTTCGCTCCACATGTCCAGGGCAATGCCAACGCTGTCAAAGCCAGAGCCTAAATTTGCACTTGTAGCAGGCACACGCACAGTTACAGAGTTTCGTTTGTCCCAATTGTCCCACCTGTCCCCTGTAAGTTCACTTGGAACATTCTGCGACCGAAAGCTTTGGGTCGCCGGCCTTTTGCTTTTCGCCGGCCTTTTTGGTGAAGGAAATTGAGTATCCCTAATACTACTTCTCGTCTTTTTTACCGAATTTCCTTCATTATTGCCGTTTCCTTTGTTTAAGAAATAGTACACTCCACCGGCAGCTACACCCGCACCAATGCCGAAAGCTAAGCCAGACAGCAGGGAGGAAGCATTAATGGTTATTTCTGTAGACGCTGTAGAACTTGGCTGGCTTGACATTCTCTCCTGCACTTAGCTGTAAGGAAAAGTTTTCAAATGTTAATACAGCCCCCGAATTTTCTGAAAAATGATAAAACTTTAAAGCTCTATTCACTTACACTTGCAGTATTTTCGCTGCGCAGGGTATTCAACGAAGATCATAAATGCACCTAAGGTTGATCTTAGTTAAGCCGAATTTAGCTTACCACTATTTTGAAACTATGTCGTCTTCTTCTTCAACCAACAACAACAACAACACACCACCAACAACAACATCTCACATCATTCTTCATAGTGTATGCAGTAATAAATAGTATAAAAAAATGAGATTTTTTTTTAATAGCTCATCACTCTGTTATTGTTTGTTGTTATAATTATTTATTTTATATTATTCTCTTCTTCTTTGCCTTGATGGTATACAAAAATTAGGTAGCTTCTACGGTTCAAATACTACTGGCTGCCGAACAATTGTTGTTCCCTATGTAGACGACTACTCAACAATTTTCAATTTTTAAATTATTACATGAAATAATTAGTCTAATTAGCCTACTACTATACTACGGGCGGATTCGAAGCTTGCACTCAATGCTATTCCTATGCTGTACTGTATGTTTTAATAGTGTATACTAACATTATTATTTCTATTCATTCAGTTTGGCTTCTTCGGTGGCATACAGTTTTAACTTCAGTGATTTCGCAGGAGTCGCAGAAGTTTGGAACGTGGAAATGGAAAATACGACAAGCCGCTGCTTGAAATTATGTACATAGATGATGGAACTTGCAGATCCTAGGGGCAATTGAACCTAGCTTTGTTGCTTGTTCAGGCCGAAAAAATGCTACAAACGAAATTACACAATCAATATCGAAACGAAATCAATATGGCTTCAAGGCACTCTGAAGACGATAAAGGGGCTGGAAGCAGCAGCAGCAGCAGCAGCGATAGTGAATCCTCAAGCGAAGAGGATGAAGGAACGGATGCTTTCAGCCAGCNGCTATCCTCACATGGACATAATCTCAAGTTGCAAAAGNCGCAAGATGGTGATGACGCAGCTGTNAAGAAACTGAAGCCTGTTTTAAACCCGTCTTTATCACAAAATATGTTTGTCAATTTCGATGCTAATATAAGCAGCACTGTTAATCGCAGTGATTTGAGAGATTCTATGGAAAATGCTGATAAGGCTGCTGCTGCTGAAAGCTCAAGTGAAAGCTCAAGTGAAAGCTCAAGTTCAAGTGAAGAGGATGAAGGAACGGATGCTTTCAGCCAGCNGCTATCCTCACATGGACATAATCTCAAGTTGCAAAAGNCGCAAGATGGTGATGACGCAGCTGTNAAGAAACTGAAGCCTGTTTTAAACCCGTCTTTATCACAAAATATGTTTGTCAATTTCGATGCTAATATAAGCAGCACTGTTAATC
>LT658528.1:0-21870 GCA_900128575.1 Stramenopiles sp. TOSAG41-1
TCGTTCATGTTTTCATTGGATGGAGCGAAGAATTTTCAATTTTTGTTTGGTGGTATCACTCGTCTGCTGAATAACCCTCACGAATGTGTCAGCGCATTTTTTGGCGGGGCAACGAAACAGATTGGGTTTTATCAAGAGCTCCTGGTATTGTTCTGGAAGTTTGCAGATTGCAATAGTAAGTTTCGATTGTTTTGCTTGCAACAAACTGATGTGAACGAGATGGTTTTACCATGCTTGTATTTCATGTGGATTGGTCGGAATCGCCCGTCGATGGCTGGTTTGGTACACTTATGTAAGTTAAAAACATGTGTTTCGCCTATTTTCTTTTTCTTCGTAAATGATTTTGTCACCATGAATTAACAATTTGAATTTGGTCCTTCAGGTACTTTCATTTTGCTACTGTTAAGTGGCGAACGAAATTTTGGTGTCTCTTTGAACAAGCCATATTTGAACGTTCTACCTCTTAACGAGCTCCCAACATTTACCGGGACCTGCGCAGATTTGCTCATTATGGTATGTCACAAGCTTGTCGTGAATGGCCAACGCACTTTAGACAGCCTTTACAATTGTTTTTTGACTATTATATCAAACATATCGCCGTACTTAAAAAGCATGTGCCTTCCTGCTTGCTCAAAGCTGCTGAATTTGTTCGAGATATTTAGCAGTGAACGTTATCTTCTTTCCCAGGAAACAAACCATCAGTATGTTTTCTTTCTCATGGATATTTTCAACAACATTATACAATACCAATATGGAGGAAACGCGCATTTAATATACGCCATCATTCGGCGCAGAGATTCTTTCGATAGACTGTTCAATCTGTCACTGTCAGACAAAAGTACCCAAGCAAGTACAAATGACAATACACAGGTAGAATCTACAGCAGATGACGAGGAAAAAACCGATGCTAAGCCAAATGATGTCCAGATTAAAAAAGAACCGGCAAAAGGGTTTGCACCTACTGCAGAGTGGTTGAATGACTGGAAATCGCGTTTACCGAAATCAACAGTACTGAGACTACTACAGCATCTTGTGCCACAGGTGGAGAATCTGTGTAAACGTAACGCTGGTAGCGTAGATGAAGACTTGGTGTTACAATTTTTGCAGAAGACTACAATGGTTGGGTTATTACCAGTACCTCACCCGATTATTGTCCGCCGCTATCAACCGAATAAATTTACAAATATTTGGTTTAGCACGTACTTGTGGGGCGTAATATATTTGAAAAACCAGAAAATGCCATTGTTTGATGGAACGAAAATTAGCTTGTTTCATGTTCACGTCGGACGATGATAAGGCGAGTTTAGTTTGTACACCACATGTAGGATAGGCAAAAAACAAACTCAAAGTAGAGGTAGTAGCTAGTAGTAGGTAAGAAACTTGTGAAAAGAGAAAACGTCGTCTCCCCCCAACTTTGGTTTTTTAAAGTACTACTCAAATGTATTGAAATATATTAATAATGTATCATACATTATTATTTTATTGTACATTTCATTTTTTGATTTTTAAAAAACGTTTTAACGTGTACAAGAGGCTGCTTTTAGGTTTACGTTACGTAATAACTCAAAAAAAAAAAAAATATCTCCTTCATTGGTTCTACTAAAGTAGAATATTACCATCGGCAGTTTACTCTTCCTCCCATCTCCATGATTTGCAACAGTACTTACCAAAGCATTGATGAACCTTTCTTATCCCAGGATTCTTCTTAGAAACTACAGGAAACAACAACGTCCATATCAGCATTGTCGTATTCATCAACCCAAACGCTGAACCCGCACCAGCCGACAAAGTTATTATGCTCTTTTTTTCGTTTAGTGTTATGGTAGATGGCTGAAAAGCCCCAAGGAAGGCTACCATCCATGTGACTTCCGGTAGAATTGCATATTCATTGTTACAAGTATAATTTTTATGTATATGTAAAATACTCTGGTCTGTGATTTCTCTTAACGCTGCATCAACAGCATCCGGTTGTCTCTTCCAGATCAGCTCTTCTTCATGTTTTGTTTTTGTAAACTTTAAGGCATAATAGGTATTGCTCCTGCGTTCAATAAGATCTGTTGTTGCTTGTTCCTTACCGCAACCTTGCACAGTATTAAACTGTACCCTGCCATCTACTTTGAAATGCAATGAAGGATCTAAAGCGTCTAAAGCAGTTTCACCTGATTGCAATTCGTGCAGAAAAATGCCAGCGAATTCGGTATTCTTTGCTTTCAATAAGATTCGCTGCTGCACTGTGTTTTGTTGCATGCTGCTTATGCCTTCAGGAAGTTCATAAATATGGCGAGGAAGCGTTAACCCACAACATCGCACAGGAAAGCCTTCATTGTAGTCGTTGAATTTGCTTTTGCTTGTAAATGTCTTGCATTCCAAGAGACTATTACTGTCATGACCATTACTGTCATAAAAAGTTGAAATTGCACTTAAGTTGCCAAACATTCCAACATCATAAAGATATTTTGTAGTTGCAGCACATGCCATTAAGCCAATGTTTGGGAGGTTGTTTTCTTCTTGAAGGGGTATTTCTGAAGTCACAGTTTTTACGTTTTGTTCCCCAAACACCTGAAGAAGCATATTAATTATAATTATCGAGTTAAACACTATCCACATTGTAAGCGTAATTCCAAACAAAATTTGTTGTGGTAAAGTTAAATCCCCACAGAAGGTAATAACAGTTTCGTGCTCCTTAATTTTTTTGACTTTATCTTTGGCATACTTGATAGCTTTGAGCGGTTTCATATTTTCGACTTCCAATTTCTCCAGTTTTTTTTTTCCTACCATCGAGATCGACGTCTCGGTTTGGGGCACTTCTTCAGCTGTCCTTTTTTCGACAGCCGTTTCCAAATTTCGCCACGAATTGCGAGATTTCATGCTTCGACTACTACGTGGGCTCGGTCAATTACTCTTTGGTATAAATCGAGGGAGCTGTTGCACGGCTAGAATATAGAATACTGGGAGCTGTTGCACGGCTAGAATACTGAATGCTATCGAAATGAAGAACACTTGAGGTACATGCGTCCTCACCCGTTTGCACCATCATCCAGATGATGTCATAGTTGAAGAAAGCAAGGTACCAACATTTTTTTTGTTGTCGTTGTTGTGTTGTTGTTGTTTGTTGGTGTTGTTATTTTTTTTTTTTTTATTTTTATTACCACCAGTTACAGTAGCACTACTCAGGGTGCCTGATGAGCATATAACTACGCCACCAGGGCAGCATAGTGTATATACAGTAGCACTAATAATAATAATAATAAAAAATAAATAATAATAATAATAATATAAATAATAATAATAAATTGAAATAAAGAAAAATTATAATTAATTAATTTTTTTTTGTATCCTATCTATATCTTAATCTTACTAGAGCTAGTCTCCGATGATCATCATCATCATTTATTATTTTATCTCAATTTACATTATTATTATTATTATTATCATAATCATTTTTTTAATTTCAACAAATTATCCATCCATAATATTATATATAAATACGTCTTCTGCCCTCTGATGAGAGGAGAGAGAGTTGTTACTGTAAGTTACAATTACAATAATAAAAAAAAAAAAAATAAAAGGGGGGGAAATAATAAGAAGCTAATAATAAAGCGGAACAAAAAAAAAAAGAAGAGTAGTAGTAGTAGGGTGCTAGAGCTAGTAGCACTACTAGAATATTTTTTTATTATATATTGCCGTAATTAAATTTTTACTATTTGTTGTTATGATTTATATATTATATTTCAAATTAAAATAATAATAATATTATTAATAATAATAATATATAATACTACAGTAGTATATAAAAACAACACACCACCCTCTGCAACTAGACGCAGCAGAGCATTGCAAGCAAAGGTGCGGTGTTATTGTACCAGCTTCGCCACTTGGAAAGTAACGCATTCAAGCGTTCACCATCGATACAGTTTCAATTACCTTGGGGCTTCATTCACAGGGCAGCGATCCGCGGGCGATCGTAGAACAATGACGTATATACCAGCCTTTGATAGGATCAATTTGACGCCGTATGAAAAGTACAAGAAATATAACGTTTTTCCATTCTCAACTGTATTTCATATGGCCCTCTTGGTGTGTACAACTTCCTTTTTGATACTCAATACGAATCGTACTGGATTTAGACGCAGTGAGGCAGATGCAATGTGGGCAGAATTGCTATGGTCAGATGTGGCAGATATAAAGTCAAGGCATAGTGGGGATTTCGAGCTATGGAAGGCTAACTCATACTTCATATCTGAACGTAGAACGCTCGTTCGAGATGTACATAACTTAGTGAACGAATATTTTTTGTTGGACCGCCGCACTGTTGATGAATGGTACGTTTACAATTCAAGAGAAGCCCACAAGACAGACACTGGATCACTACGAGTGAGTAAGCCTACATATACGGTCAAGAGACGAATTCCGACTAGCGACCCCAGTAGCGCGTTTGACCCAGGATTGTCAACCTACAGCATAGATGTTTATCCCTTGAGTAGCCCAAAAATCCCTGGCCCGTTGGGAGTATATAAAATTGTTAATGGGACAACCATATTATCGCCGGAATTAAAATCTTGGCTAGAGAATGTCGTTAGTTTAGATTTTGATATGTCTGTCGCTACCGTTGTTCCTAGAAAGACGCATTTAATGTCCAATCCGACACGAAAATGGAAGATCAATGTGCACTACAATTGTGACATTAGCGGTACTATAACAGCCACACTAAGTGCAAGGAACGTATACCATTGCTCGCTTTCAAACAAATGCACGTTCCTCACGTTTGGGTCGATTTTGTTGACGGTGTGTGTAACCCTAGCCTTTTTTTACCAGCTTATGATTTTTCGAGATTTGTCTTTTTCAGTCTACATTTTGAGGCGCATACAGTTTGAGAAGCCGGAGCGGTACGCGCAACTACAAATGAGTGATGTATTGACCTTGTTGAATGCGGTTCAAGTATTGATTGCATCGGCGGGAAACATTTTTTTTTTGATATTTTACATTAATGTGGTTACAAATGCCGTGATTCGACAGATATATGAAGCCTCAGACTCTTCATCGTCATTGATGTTGGGAATTTCTATAGCATGTATATGGATTGACACAACCAAGTACATTCGTACCGAAGCACGCTACAACACAGTTTTTGTGACGTTGCAGCAAGCTTCCATTAGTATTGGGTACCTATTGCTCGGAACCTTGCCTATTTTTATTGCTTATGCATTATTTGCATATAACTTTTGGGGAGTTGAAAACGAAAGGTTTGAGAGTTTGGCAGAAACATTTGTAACCTTGTTTGCCGTTCTTAATGGGGACGAAATCCACCCCACGTATGTATCGCTTGAGGCAAAGAGTTATCAAGGTGGCACGATCGATTCGTTTTTGGTAGAGTATTGTTTCATGTATTCATTTATCATATTCTTCACATTTATAGCAGCAAGAGTTTGTGTTAGTATAATCGAAGATATTTACATGCAGGACTACCTTTCGAAAAAGGGCAATAAGGGAAGAGGTGTTAAATCATCTGTTACTCCGGCGTTGGAGGATATATTGAATGAATTGGATTTGGAGGACAGTATGCATGTCAAATAGAATGCGTGTAGTTGCGTAAAAAATACGAGGTATATATATATACGTACATATGTACACACATAAAATGTAAGAAATATTGTTTCAGTAATAATAAGCGAACTCTTACTCAGCATTTAAATAGTTACTTAAGAAGACAGTTTTACGCACTTTGAATCAAAATCGAAACGTTTTTTATAAATGAAAACTTCATGCGATGCTCCTGGCATTACTAATGTGGAAAGCCCGTGGCATTGTCGTCAAATTTCGTCAGATCTATCTAGGGTAGCGAGAACAAGTACGACGTATTCACTTCAATAATTGCTACGCTGACGCAGCTTACTTTTTGACATTTTGTAGACTGCCTTTTCACAAAACGACTGGATGATATGAAGGCATTGTGGGTAGATATTTGGCTGTCTGAATCATACACATTCGTACTTTGTAGGCGCAAGTTGGAAGGGGACTAAATATGCAGTAAAAGGAGTTAAGTCCTAATAAATCGTTATATTATCATTATTTATTTACTATGATATGACAATACAATTGACTTATTCGCTTTTGCAGTTGGTATAGATTGGCATGCCACGATGATAGTATGTTTGTTTGATTAAGCCTTTTGATTCCAATTCTGTTTTTGATAACATAGAGCAAAGTATAAAAGTGCAAAGTGTTAGTATACAATTGTTGTTGGCGAGGCGGTGTATTGATACCATAGTCTTTTCGACCTGAGAGTGTTACGTACCCCTGAATGCTTTACGTGCAAGAGCACCTCCAATCTTGAAACGTTCAGTGACTGAAGCTATGGTGATGCACTTCATTTTTGGCACTTCCTTGTAGAATCTGTCGTATGTTTCTTTATCGAATAGAATCTGGTTGGCGGCCTTTTCACGCATTTTACCTTTGGACCACTTCTTCTTCTTACCTTTAGAAGCTTGGGCGGCGGCCATCTTTTGGGCCTTCGACTTTTGTTGTGTTTTTGGTGGCATATTGCGATCTGTTTTTTACCGTGTGTTTTTGTCTTTACGAGTTCAAGGTATGAATCATGGAGTAGCGTGAGTGTGCGCCTGATTCCGGGGCGAGTGAGGCGCAGCTGGTACAAACAAAAAAGGCTTCATCATCATTTAGAAGAGAGGAAGCGGAACCAGAAGAAGCCAAAAAAATCAATTGTATTTATTTGTTACTGGTGCTGTCCAAAGCACTCCATCATTGTCTCTGTTGTTTGCGACCTACGGCATATGTTGTCGCAGGCTTTCCCATAGTCCTGCGTTATGGCAGGACTTGCGCATCTTACGGGGACACAGCACGGGGAGTGTCGGATAAAACGTATCACAATGGGGGACTTCCATTGGCGAATGGCGTGGAATGAATGGCCAGGCAAGACGTTTAGTAGTGTACGAAGTATATTACCCTAGGTGAGAGAGACAATCGATGATGTTGGAAATATGGTTAATTCTGGGATGCGAAAGCCTACGCTTCTCATACTGCAGACTCTCCTAGTTCAAAGCTAAGCCTATTTCCATAGTAATATAAAATATAATAATATGTTCATTGCCTTTACTTATACTCTGCCATAATAATATGTTCAAAGCCTTTACTGTATCTATCTGCCATAATAACATGTTCAAAGCCTTTATCTATACTCTGCCATAATAATAATAATGTTCAAAGCCTATTTATTCAGCTGAACGTCCAAAACAAACAGTACGATTCTCATACTCCTATCTTCCCTATCTTCTAAGGTCTGTGCAAGTGAATGTGTATACGAATGAGGCCAAAACAAACAGTACGATTCTCATACTCCTATCTTCCCTATCTTCTAAGGTCTGTGCAAGTGAATGTGTATACGAATGAGGCCAAAACAAACAGTACGATTCTCATACTCCTATCTTCCCTATCTTCTAAGGTCTGTGCAAGTGAATGTGTATACGAATGAGGCCAAAACAAACAGTACGATTCTCATACTCCTATCTTCCCTATCTTCTAAGGTCTGTGCAAGTGAATGTGTATACGAATGAGGAGGAAAGCGCTTCGATGATTTTAACTTTTGATGAGAAAAAGTAGAGGGATCACCTCACTCAGCAACATAAGTTCGTGAAGGACACATCATGCAATGCTGAGCAATGCTAAATAGATAGATAGTGAGAGTAGTTGTAAATAAATATAAAATCAGAAGAAGGGGAGACTTCATCATACTCTCCCAAGAAGAAGAGTATACTACTACTACTCTCTGATAGTAATTAATAACGATTGCATGCTCTTCCTATAGTAAGTAATGAAAATTCATAATACAATAATTATTACCACTTTTACAACACACAACAATGTGATGATGATGAAGAATAATATATGAGACTACTAACAATAATACTACTACTAATAGCAGAGGTAAGAACACATCGTCATTACCTCACCGTCTCTCTACTACGTTTTTTCCTCTTTCTTGTTCGTTTTATTTATTTATTTCATCTTCTATCATTATTATTATTACCACCACCTCTTCTTCTTCCTTTTTACCACTACTTACTTGCGTGTTGTTACCAACTTCCTTCTCTGCACCGAGACGCACGCATTCGCAACGAAAGTGCAAAGTAGCGACAGCTCTGTGCAAGTGCTTCTTTCTTGCGATTGAATCGACAACGGAAGCTCACATTTCTCGTGTGTTGTAAATAATACTACGCCGAGCTTCTAGGAAGCAGCCGCTCGGAAACAAATATATCCATATCATGTTACGCTTCAAACGTGAGGCGCCCAAAGCGTCGAGTCTAAAGGTGCTCAAGCATTTTTATACGTTCCTTGCCGTTATTGCCATGGTTTTTGTCATGCCCCACGTCAGTGCCATATCGCTTCGGTCAACAGCAAAAGCGAAAGAGTCGACTATTTTGAACTTGAAGGGGCAGTTGGTCAGCGACGACGCGACGGCTTTCACGATTGACTTGGAACGCAGTCAAGTTTCGCACAAGAAAAAAGTTCGCTTTTTGATGGCCTTGAAATCGACGCACCAGACTATTCAGGCACAAGCAGGTAGCACAGCAACTGGTGAAACGGCTTTCATTGCGCTGGGTGACGAGCCGCTCCAGGAACAAGTGCTTAGTGAGAAGCGTCTTGCAACGTACTTCGGGGCCGTGCAAATCGGCGAGTGCGTCGACAGCAGCAAGAAACCTGTGGAATGTGACGCAGCAAAGAAAGACAAATTGATGTTCAAGATGCTTTTTGACACGGGTAGCTGCGAATTTTGGATTCCGGGCATCGGGTGTACCAAGGCAGACAAATATGCAGACCGTTGCTCGAACCACCGTACCTATGATCCACTGCTTAGCGAGTCATACCAAAACAGGGTCAACGAGGCGGGGCCGTTTAGCGAGGACCAAAAGATGTGCATTCAATATTTATCGGGGAAGGTCGAAGGTTTTATGGCAAGGGATACGATTACCATTGGCGACCTAAAAGTTAATGGGCAGGTTTTTGGTATGGCCGATACCATAGACGTCCCTCTGCTGGATGAAGTCGTATGGGACGGGATCATCGGGTTGGCGTACCCGAATCAAAAGTTAAATGATCAAGGTGTAACCCCTTTGGTCGATAACATGATGAAAAAGAAGACGTTGCAAAACAATGTCTTCGCCTATTACATAGGGAAATCTAGTGGCGCCGTTACGTTTGGTGGCGTCGACAAGAAATTTTTCGCCGGCACAGACACAAAGTTCCGCTACGCTACTGTTACTGAAAAAACATATTGGACGGTAGAAGTGATGGACATTGAGCTCCAATACGGAGACAAGGAGCCGACCAAGACAGGAGTATGCCAAAACCAGCCGAACAATCGCTGCAAAGCAATAGTTGACACCGGGACTTACCTTATTTATGGCCCCCGCGAGCATGTCACAGGCCCTTTGAAAGACCTGACGGTTGGTGCCTGCAGTGATATCGCAAAACTCCCGAAAGTAACCTTTGTCATGTTCGCCGGTGAGGATCAAACCCCAGCGCGCCTTACATTACATCCGCGCGATTACGTGTTGGAATTTAGCGTTCCTGTCGACACGCAGAATGTATTTTTAGAAGAAGGGTTGGGCGCAGCTGCCAAACATGTTGCGAGCCCTGATACTGTGAACTGTGCTGATCCGGAGAACAAAGCCGATCCAAAGAAGTGTACGAAGGATTGTGTGATTGGTATCGGTCCCGACAATGATCCAGGATGGACTTTGGGCCAAGTATTTTTGCGATCCTTTTACACGGTTTTCGATCGAGACACAGATAGGGTTGGCTTCATTCGCAACAACCCAAAGTCACCCACCGGGGCGGAGAAACCAATTTTTGGCAGTATACAAACAAAACTAGTTAGTAGCGATGGCACAAATATCGGTGGAAACGGGAAGTTGGTCAAGCAGCCAGGTCCGCGACTGTAAAGGAAAGCTTTGTCCACAGTCCCTGTACATATAAAAATAAACCTAGATATATGCATACAACGCTTGCATTTTATATTCCTAGTATACAATAAAATTATAATATAGAACACAATTATGTACTACTCAACGACGAACTTCCATGCCAATGCTTTTTGCAGTGCCGATGATGGAGGAAGCCAACGACTCAAGTGAATGGAGCTGCAAGTAATAGTCCTGTTTCTTGATCTTTGCTATTTCATAAATTGCCCGTATCGACACTTCGCCAACCGTTTCTTTCCCTGGCTGAGTCGCACACTTTGAAATGCCTGCTGCTTGTTTCAAAAACCACACGGTTGGAGGAGATTTAATCATGAAATCGTAGGTACGGTCCTCGTATGCCGTCAAGTTTACTGGTATTGGGATATTCCTGTCCTTGTTGTATTTCGCAGTCCTGTCGTTGAATTGCTTGCAAAACTCTACCATGTTTACACCCAAAGGTCCTAACGCCTGCCCAATCGCCGGTGATGGCTGGGCCTTTCCAGCTATCATTCGCAAGCGTGCAGTCCCTTTCACTGCAAGCGCCATTTTGATAATGTAACTCCGTGTCTATGCTTGCGCGCCGGGTAGTGCAGCGATGTGGGAAGTGGGAATCGGCGACATTCGTTTCATCGCCATCGTTCGTTCATTCATTCTTCTTGTTCTTCTGCTGTGATTAATGTTGTTGTCTTTTCTGCATGCATGCAGTGTGGTGGTGTGTGTGCATAAACTATACTACACTGCTAGCCTAGTGCGAGAAAAAGTCGTCTATGATATGTACTTGCAAGAGTATCGTAAATTGTCCTAGAATACTCAGAGAATACTCAGAGAACTCACACTTGACAACAGTACAGCATTACGACCACTCTGCTGCACTTGAGTATATATCAAAACAGTACTTTACAGCATTGCAGCTCTCCTATTCGAGGCTCCTTTAGTCGTCTACCTCCACCACAACTGCGATAGAATGGGTAGTATGACGCATCCAGCAGACAGGACACGGAACGTCTAGGGAATTATGTACTTGAAACATCTGAGACTACAAGAACAAGCGCAAGGCTGGACTCCCTTTGGGGATTTGCAATTTGCAATGTTCACCATTGGTATTTCGCTCATCATTTGTTTGTTTTTTTTTATGCTAAATGTTGTGTCATCATTTGTACTGGTAAAGATAGAAGAAATTATTGATGCCCCGATGACGATGATGACGATGTGAATTGTTTTTTTCTATTATTATTATTTAATTTCTTTTCTTCTCATTGGAGGCTATTCGTGAAACTTTTTTTTTTTGGTCGATTTTCATCACTTTCCTTATCCGCATGCATATTCTCTCCTGCCCTCCTCCTCTTCTTCATATACTACTTCTTCTTCTTATTATTATTATACTTCTTCTTTTCTCTCCACCACACACACACACGGCAAGATTCATTCTCATTCAAGCGCACTGCGGAGGCCATTACAATCCCTCACGAGAACACAAAAGTTCACAACGAAACCAGAACACAGCAAATTAATCAACGCACACAAAAACGCGACGCAAACATCATGGCCGAAGAAACACTATCAGAAATGGGCCTGTATGGCCTTGCCGTCATGGGGCAAAATTTTGCATTGAATGTTGCTGAGAAAGGCTTCACCATCTCAGTCTGCAACCGGTCCCCAGCAAAGGTCGACACCTGCATGGCAAGGGCACAGCAAGAGCTTGGTGATGATGCTGGCAACATGCGTGGCTTTAAAGACAAAGCCGAGTTTGTTGCCTCGCTGAAGAAACCGAGAAGGATTATGTTTTTGGTCAAAGCAGGCCCAGCTGTTGACGAGACGATCAAGCAGTTCACGGAGTTCTTGGAAGAAGGAGATATTCTTATCGACGGTGGTAACGAATGGTATCAAAACTCCATCCGTCGTGCAAAGGAGTTGGAACCGAAGGGAATTAAGTATCTAGCCGTTGGAGTCTCCGGTGGAGAAGAAGGTGCCAGGAACGGGCCATCTCTTATGCCAGGAGGACCAAGGGATGCGTGGGATGTTATTTCTCCTATCTTCAAGAAGTGCGCTGCCATCCACACGGGTAAGTAAAGGCTACGACTTTCGTCATCACTGACATCCTTGCTATGCAACACCTTGACTAACGCTAAACTCTTGATCATTTGCATTTTACTTTACAGATGGAACCCCATGCACGACATACCTAGGAGGCGCGGGTGCTGGTAACTACGTCAAAATGGTTCACAACGGCATCGAATACGGTGATATGCAACTGATTGGCGAAAGTTATGACATTTTGAAAACCGTGGCTGGCATGAGTAATCAAGAATTGCATGAAACATTTACTAAATGGAACGAGGGAAAGCTAGATAGCTTTTTAATCGAGATCACTTCGCTTATATTTGCCAAGAAGGACGTAGATGTTTACGATGCAAATGGCAATCTGAACCCTAGTGATGAATCTAGATATTTGGTCGACATGATCTTGGATTGCACTGGCAACAAAGGCACCGGGAAAATGACCATCAAGGAAGGAGCTGAACAAGGCATTGCTTGCCCAACTATGGCGAGTGCATTGGACTCGCGTTTCATTAGCTTTTGTAAAGACGATCGTGTGGAAATGTCAAAAAAGTTGACTGGACCAGGGGAAGTTCCACAAGTCGATCGCGATCAATTGCTACAAGATGTTGAGGATGCACTGTATGCCTCTAAAATCTGCAGTTACGCCCAAGGCATGAATCTTATCAAGGCCGCATCAAAGGCAAATGGGTGGGATGTTAACTTGGGCGACTGCGCCAGAATCTGGCGTGGTGGATGCATTATTCGTGCAAAATTCTTGGATTTAATTACGCAAGCGTACGAGCGTGACCCTGACCTACCAAGTCTACTTATCGACCCTTTCTTTATGGACGAGATCAACTCGAGGCAGTCAAGTTGGAGACGGGTGGTTGCCTTATGCGTCGCTACAGGTATTGCATGCCCCTCCATGTCTTCATCTCTTGCATATTTTGATGCATTCCGTCGCGAAAGGCTGTCTGCGAATTTATTGCAAGCTCAAAGAGACTTTTTTGGCAGCCATACATTTGAAAGAACTGATAAACCAAGGGGTGAAATGTTTCACTGTAAATGGACTAGCAAACACGCATAAATGCCCTTTCGCTCGCGTGTTCAGGATATCATGTACAGTAAAGCACACTCTGGAAAGGCGTAAGTAGCCTTTTTTACTGGGCATCTGATGAAAATTTATTGTCTAAAATACTCTCTTACATAAAAAAGATGTATCTCGCGCTATCATATTTTTTTATTAAAAAAAAAAGAAAACTCTTGAGAGATAGTTTTGCTCTCATTCTCTCCCTGCACCACAGTGTCAAAGCTCAAAAAGTTTATCACTCGCCTCATCGAAGCTTTCTGTTGTTGGTGTTTTGTTTTTTTCCACAAGTCTATCATGTCTGGAGCGGGGCTTATCTATACTACGATGCGCTCTACCGATATCGGGCAGAAAGAAGACAAAATTCCCGTTACATTGGTGTGATTTGAAATGCTTTACTAGAGGCTTCATACCTATTGTTTGCTTCTGGCCGCCTGCACTAAGTTTGCTTTTCATAAATGTTACTAAATAATCATAAAGATCATTTGCAAAGGCATAGTGCTTACGCCCCTTAAATATTTGGGCCTTTACGTGCGACACACCCATGAATTCTTCTTTCTCAGCTTCAAAGATTGCACTCGCAATACCGTCAACAAATACCGAAATGTTGGCATTGAAGTGCAGTTTTTCGCCAGGCATGACAGAGGTTAATGCCATTATAGACGGTGCAGTGAAGTCTTGTTCATTCTCTAATAAATAATGTGACGGTAAATTCGCCTCTGCCTCAAATAGCGTATGCCCACCAACAAAGTCGCAAATCCACAGCTGGTGCGAAACATCTAATTCGTTCGCCATCTTCTTCAGGAAATTTACATTAATCATGTTGGCATAATAATTCTGTCGAATTGCACCTATGCATGCAAGATAATATTCGTTTCTCTCTTCGACTAAATGTGTTCGACATTTAATATATACAAATAAGCGACCATGTTTACTTCCACTCGTAATTTCTTTTAAATTTAAGAAAGCATCCATAATATTTTTTACTGTCGCATTATCATCTACAAGATAGGACACTATTTGGCACCCCTGTGCCTGAGCAGGCGAGGGAAACAGTACACGTAAAAATGTCAGATAAATTGAAGTAAATGCCATTGGAGTAGAGTCCGTACTTACCAAGAAAATCATTCTCATCATGTTAGCGTCTTCATGACTACAGCGTAGCTGAGGCATACCGCCGTTTGTTGTTGAAACGCCATGTGTGCCCCTGTTGTAATCACCGATAGAAATGATAATGCCATAATTACCACCCGCTTCAAACTGCCGTTGGTCTACAGGCTGGGGTGAATGCAGGGTATTCTTGAATGCAATAGCTTTTGCATTGTTAAAAAGCCTATGCTGCAAAATCCGAGCTACGGAAGGAATGCGATCCTTTTGATTGCCTTGCAAACATAATTTTAATAGGTCTACAACATGACTTCTTATAAATGGGTCGTCGATCATCACATATGATAAATGTTCGTTTGTAATCGTTGACCAGTTTGAAATACCTTTGAGATATCCCTGAGTCGGATAGGTCACTGTGAATAGCGGCCGCCCGGAAGTAAGGTAATACAAAATGCACCCAAAACTCCATACATCGAACGTTGCATCGGCTACCAACTCGCTTGCAACATATTCCTGGCGATTCGTGTCACGGAAGAAAAGTATCTCTCGTATATATTCAGGAGGACAATAGCACAAATCCCTTGTACCCCAAGAAATTTTAGTAGGAGAACTAATTTTCGACATATACGATATACTGGTGAATTTCCATTTGTAATTTTCCAGGCTTGTTTGGTTTAGGGAAGTGTTGTCGTCATCCTTTGGCAAAGTGGTAGGTTTCTCCATCACTTTTAAAACATTTTTTGGACTTAAGTCACTGTATACTAAACCTTTATGCTCGTGAAGCATCTGTAAAAGGTTTAAAATCCTCTTCAATATTGGCATGATTCTTGTAAGGAAGAAAGCACTGTCAATGTATTCAGTAACGAAGAGCCCCTCCATATCGATCACGTTTTGCAGTGAACGTGATGCCTTTTTACTTACGACACAATTTATAACTTCTACGCTGTCTGATTTTGTCCACGATGGGATGCGCGTTTCCGCGTTTTTGGTACAATACGTTTCCTGAATAATGCCACCATCAATGGCGTTTATGTAAACATCATCGTATCCTTTTAGCATCTTTCGCACTCGGGCATCTCTTCCAGCATCACTTCCCCTCCTCAAAAATTTCATTATAACCATACTTTCTTGTTCAGCATTCATTTGCGCGCCCTCGCGTACTTTACTGCCTGCCTTCAAATCCACGGCGTACGTTGATGGGCATCCATAATTTTGGTACTTTTGGGTTGCAATTGACACATAGCAACGATTTTATCATGGTCCATTATTTCTTGTAACAGCTCAAAATGCAGCTTAGATGGAGCTCCACTTAAGCCTCGTATCCATTCTGCAATATGATCATGGCCACTAAGAGAGGCTAAATCACCGGGAGTTTGCCCGTTCGCATCTGGTTCTTGGGGACTCCATCCTGATTGAAACAATAATTCCAACACATCTTTATGACCATTTATTGCTGCAATATGCGAGCACTTTTGACCAAATGCTGGTGCATAACCACGATCGTATCGGCGGGGAACGTAACCATTCCCTTTTTTAACCTGCCAAGCACTCTCGTCGTAGATCAAAAGCCCTTCCCCCTCCTCAAGTCCCAAGGCCCACTTGCACAATTCAAGTTCATTTAATCGACATGCTTGCCAGAGTGCCTCATCATAATTAATTTCTGTGGCAGTCAAAGTAGCAGTTAAGCTTACCGAATTCTCCTCTTTTCCGATCAGGTCACCATCCATTCTGTGGGCACACGCGCACGATCCTGTTTTGAAAAATGCGTGTCATGGAGTTCTTTACTTCAATGTAGATATGTCAATTATAATGTGTACCGTGATAAATAGTAAGTTGCATTTTTTCCTCTGCTTAACAAGCAGAGGGGATATTTTTAATTATATTATTATATAATTACTATTACTACTACTTATTTCTATTTATTATTATTCGAAAAAAAAAAAGTTACTACTACAGAGTTACTACAGTGTTGTATTTGTTGTGTGTATGTATATGATGTTGTTTTGGTAGTGTAGTATATTAATAATAAAAAATATTGTGCGTCTGTGTTTTTGTGCACACATGTATCATATGTATGTATTTATTTTCTCTCACGTGCTTCATTTGCCTTTCATTTGACGCCCCTTTAATGCCGCGCCCACCATTACCCCGCTCGTAAATGCAGCAAGTAGCATACCCAGCGAACGCATTCCACTACTACTACTACTGTTGCTCCCAATATCCCCCTCGAGACGTTTTTCATAGTTCTCGAGAAGCGGCCCGACTGTGTTCCCTGCCTTGACAATCAGCGGATGCGAGAGGTAGTACATACAAAGGATACCATGAAAGTGTACGGCACGCTTTAAAGTTGGCACTACGCGCCACAACCTACATGTGTGAGACCAGAGCGATGGAAAATGCTCACGTATTGTGTATTGTGTCATACGAAAGCGTGGACCGTATGCGATATCGAAACGGACAATAGTGGCAAACAGAACAAAATCAAGCACTGTCGGTCCGTCCTGTTGTGGAAGTAACCATGGCCTTTTGGACAATAACCTCTCATAGCGCCGCAACGATGCGAAAAATGACCCCCTCTTCTGATTATACAATTGCTGTGTCTTGGCAAAATGTATACCGTAAACCATTGAATTCACCTCTTTTGTTAAAATCTTTATCTGTCGATGAATCTCTTCCCGTAGACTTTTTGGGTAAAACGTTGCTGACAGCGGGTGCACGTGAAGAGGGGCGAATCGATCGAGCATGACAGCAACGAGATCCTCCGACTCAGTAGAGATGCAAGTTGAGGTTTTTGTGTCAAATAAAAGTGGTACAGTCACTCTTCCCGTAATATTTGGATCACCTGCTGTGTAGACCTGGTGAAGATGTGTGAACTTACCCTTTGAGTACGGTTCAATACGATCCCATTCGACGCTTTTTCCAAGCTCGTCGACGTTCCGACGCTCTTGCTCTGACACGGGTGAAAAAAACCACCCATCTTCAGAGTTGGCAGGGAATACACGGACTATACGAATGGCTTCGACGTCTAAACCTGTTGCAGCCGCAGCCATCCAAGGCCTGGCTGCCCAGGGGCAGCCATCGCATACATATAGGTAGTAACGGTGTCCACCCTCAACAGCAATATTCTGGTGTGGAGTTAAAAAAGTCCCAGCCTGTTTGGATGGATCGATTTTAAATTTTTTGTCATCTCGAGTCCATTTTCCATTGATCAAGACACCCATATTGATTATGGCTCGAAAATGCGTTTGACTCGATGTGACAAGTACTTCGAGCCATAAACCACTCCAACGAAGGTGACTTAAAGCAAAAGCTGTACTGCTACTCCTCTGGGTGGTTGGATCGACGACCGACGATGGGGTTGTTGTTGGTTAGAAAAGTAAAAAAAAGACTACGTAGTTATAGTATTATAAAATCTCATTATTATTATTATTCTCATTAATTATTAGTATTGTTGTTGTTCCTGTTTCCTGTCTGTCTCCTCTGTCTCTACTACTACTTCAAACTACTAGCTGCTACTACAGCTGTTGTTATTGATGGTATACTTATAGGTAGAAGAAGGGCAATAATACTAATATAGTAGATATGATGAGGGTCGGAATGTATATACGATGAGGAGATAGGGAATAATTTTTTTTTGGAGTTGGAGTTCGTTACTACTTCCCCTTTTCCAGCTGCGCCCGTGTGCAACACTTTCTATCAAGGCGCAGTGCCGTCTCCATCCCACAGCCCCCACCAGCTGCAAACAGCGCCGCAAAATGGGAAATGGATGCAGTGGCCGTACGCAAGGGCCGGTCTGGGGATATATGGACGAAGACCAAAGAAATCAAGCTATAGAATCCAACCCCATTGAGGCTGGTAAGCTAATAGACGCATGGTTCTTAGACAAATGGCAAAGATTTAATCCAAAATTACCCGAAGTTAATGAGGAAGAGTTGTCTGGAAACTTAGGTTGGGTACGTTTCATCCAGTTTCAAGATGAGGTATTCACTAGTAGGGACAAAATGTGGGCAAAGTGCATGGAACAAAGTGCCCAAACTAATGCAAATAAATGCAAGGAATTCTTACAAGTGTCCTCCTTCGCTCATTTCGCTTACTACTTCTTCCACGATTCGTAGGGGGGCGATGTTTGCCCAGTGTGCTTTTCCAGACCCCACTGTGCTGGATATCTTGTCGTGAGGGCTGGCGCGAGTCCCTATCGTGCTCTGCAAGCTCTTCGTCTTTATCTGCCATTGCATCATCGTCTAAAATCTCATCGTCGACATCTTCCTGAATATCAGGATGTAATAACATCATGCCATTTATCTTCTCTTGGGCATACTGATTTGCATCTCGCCCAGTAAATTGTCCATCTTGACCCTCGTTCGTTCCGATCTTTCGAGTGTAGACTTCTTCTTTGCCCTCCTCATTAAGTTGTACAGCTCGAAGCAAGGTAGTCCTAGTTTTGGGGCGCTTCTCGGACGAATAGAAAACTACTAAGCATACGACAGATGTGAACAATACCACTCGTTTCAAGGTTGAACCACACAAACTTTTTATAAAAGCATTGCCACGGACCTTCTTTTTGCCCGTGGGAACACGCGTATACTTCTTCTTCTTCTTCGTCAAGATCGGCATTATGTTTGTCGATCTGAAAGATCGCAAAGCACTTGCCGAATGTAGCTGCAGACTTCATGAGCCCAGATTGGCGTTGGGACACATGCATCAATGAATGATGCAGCACACACACTTCCTACTATACTACTACTACTACTGTGGTGGTTGATGAGGTAGTCTAATAAAAAGTAGTCCTATCTTATTTTAAGAAAATATAACAGCCTAATAATAATACACTAAATTAAATTCAAAATAGTAGCTCTAATAATTATGTGTAATAATATAAATCAATAATTATATCTCAAATCAGAGCTCGCTACTCTTGCTGCCTCTTATGCTACTTAGTATCAATATAGTCGTCCTTATCCTCATCTCATTATTATATTATTACCATTTACTGAGGCTTTTGTGTCTGGGTGCGCAATACAACCGTCGCCTTGCCAAGTATTGCGCCACTCGAGTGCAGTCTCCCAGGGAAAGACCAACATGCAGAAGGGCTACACGTTGCTAAGCTGCCTTTTATTTTTAGTCGTTGTTGGGAGAGTCTTTGGTCGGGTGAGCAGGACTATCGTACCCTTTCAGTATGGTTGGCGTTTTCACTACGGTGACGACCCGACGTCGCCGCCACTCTCTGGCCCCGGGTATTGTTCGACGGCCTTTGAAACCAATTTGAACGACTATAATGTATGCGACGGTATGGAGCGCAATCCAAATAGATTTAGTGAGAAAGATTGCCGCCTTGCATGCTGCTACGATCCAAATTGCATGGCGTGTATGTAGACCCAATCTGCATTTTTTTTTCACATTTTTCAACCGACTAACCTGCTGATATTGGATATGTATATATATAGGGCAAGCATACCCAATATCTTTGGGAAGGGAGTGCTTCCACGCTTACAGCGGTATGAATATTTCGTGTTCTCGTCCAGCAAAGCCTACTGGCATAGCTGGTGGACAGCGGCAAAAGCCACCTAACCCCGCTTTTAGAACAGACTATACTTTTGCTAAAGCTGACGCCACCTCTTCTATAGATAAGGACTGGCCCGTGGTAAACGCCCCTCACGATTTCATCGCGGAATATGGAAATTTCACGAACGATATCAGCAACTTTAAGCAAGGGTACTTACCTAGAAATGCATCGTGTATGTAGACCCCATCTGCATTCTTTTTCACATTTTTCCACCGACTAACCTGCTGACAACGAATATGTATATATATAGAGTACCGTAAGCATTTTAAGTTACCCACTGAATGGCATTCAGATGGTGGATCTACACACATTCACTTTGAAGGTATATTTCATCATGCAACAATCTTTCTAAATGGGCACTACCTTTTCTCACACGAATGCGGTTACACAGGATTTACAGTGCGAATTGACAATGCAACATCGGTAAGGTATGGCAGCATAGAAAATGTTCTTTCGGTTAGGGCCGATGCAAGTTTTGGCAGTGGGCATTGGTACGAGGGTGGTGGCATTTATCGCCCTGTTCACTTGGTCCACATCGCTTCCAAGACGCGCATTGTGCATAATGGTGTGTTTGTATCTCCGGAAACAGATGGGTCGATCATCACTGCTTCTGTCGAGTTAGAACAGATCAGTGGTGCAAAATACATTGATGCCGATAATAGCAGCGACATCGTTGCGGTTTCATTTACACTACGAAAGGCCAACTCAAAAATAGTCGTTGCAACGAATACTACAGCGTACCTCACTCCAAAAAAAAGTGGTACGACAATTGTGACTGCTCTGCTATTCCCACATTCAACGGTAGATCGCTGGTCCGTTCATAAACCAAATTTATACATCATGCGCGCGGACGTCATACGCACGATCAAAGGGAAAAGTGATATCGTTGACTCCCAGGAAGTGGATGTTGGATTTCGAACCACTAGTTGGAAAAATCATGACAACTTTCAGTTGAACAAAGAAAGGTTCAAATTGCGTGGATTTTCGCATCACAACTCAATAGGTGGACTTGGCGTTGCTATACCGGAAAGGATTTATTTATTTCGCGCCCAAGCATCCAGGGCACTTGGTAGCAATATTTGGCGCATGAGTCACAACCCGTATGTGCCAGCATTATACGAAATATTAGACAGAACAGGCATCATGTGTTGGGATGAAAACCGCGACTACGGTGCCAAATATTTGGGTGGTGCTTACGTCAGGGCGATGCATGACATGGTTAAGCGTGATCGTAACCACCCATCCATCATCATATGGAGTTTTTGCAATGAATACGAATGCCAGCAGAACGACCCATACTACTCTGCAATACGATACCGCTCAGCAGCATATGGTGTCGATGGCTCACGTCCTGTGACAGCTAATGCCATTACATACGGCATGCCCAGTACATCTGCTAGGGAAGTGCTAGATGTTCAAGGCGGAAGTCATGCAGACAATCAAACCTTGGCGAAGTTTCATTCTAAATTTCCCTCGCAACCACTAGTTTTATCAGAGTGCTGCTCGTGTATGTCACAGCGTATATCGGATGAAGGGACCCAAAATGTTGAACGTGACATACCAGTATGCATAGCGCAGGAAAATAGTCCTGGTCTACTTCCGGACGTTTCAGGTAGCCTTGGAGTGTGGACATTGATGGACTACTTCGGGGAGCCAGCTGGTGTGGGAACATCAGGATGGCCCTATGTTTCTTCCAATTATGGCCAGTTTGATATTGCTGGCTTTCCAAAACCCCACGCATTTTGGTATGCAGTGAATTGGCTTCAATCTTTTAGTACAGAAAATCCTGGGAGACCACCATTACCAAGTGCTATCATCGCTCGTGTGATAACACTTCCACCACCAGGTGGGGTCTCAAGCGGTACAGTTGTGACAACCATTACATCTGCCCCTTACGCAGAGTTGTATTTGGATGGGAAATCCAAAGGGATTGCACCTTCGCCGCTGAACGATCTTGGCGAACATGCCCCAATGAACTGGAGCTGCAGCGAAAATGGTTACATGAAAAATATTACTCTGATCGCTTGGAGTGCTGCATCCGAAGGAAAGATCCTTGCACGCCATACTATCCTCGTTGCGAATGAAAATAAAGACGCTTA
>LT658529.1:0-24727 GCA_900128575.1 Stramenopiles sp. TOSAG41-1
ATCACATCACACGCCAAAACACCATAGAATCGTTTGGAAAAGGGGTTGAAAAATCAGTAAGACGATCGAATCGTATTCAATCCACGCTCCAGACGGCATTTTCCATACTAGCCAAGCATACGCTGTATTTCAGTTTTACTATTCCACTAATGCCGTTGATNCATCTACCGCCAGAACTGCGTCGAATGATACAATCGTTTCTAAGTCTATTGACATTNGATTTGAGTAATTTCGTCTCCTCNCCAGAATGTGAATGGGACGCACCAACAGATGTNAAATACATGATAAAAATGGTCTTGCCCTTGGTCTTTGTGCTTTCATTTTTGGTATGGTATGCAATTGGTACAATATGCACAAAGAATAAGCGAAGTCTAAAAAACAAAATCACAGGCGTCGGAATGTTTTTATGGATAACATCTTTATACAGTTTAAATGCTTACCAAACATTGTCTGCATTTGATTGCACGGCATCAAATAGCGACGAAGGTAGATCTACGTTGGACATGGATCCAGAAATATTGTGCTACAACAATCGAATGCATGATGTTATTATTGTAGCTTCCCTGATTAGTTTCACAATATACACACTCCTGCCAATGTGTTGCTATTGGTGGGATCGCGAAACGCAAATGCCCCGTTGGGTAGATACACGCAATTGCAAATCCTACAACGGCAGAGCATGCTACGACTGCGACTATTGCGATTACCGCCAACGCTATGGCTGGTTTTACAGCAAATACCACGACAAGTGTTTTGACTACGAATTTGTAGTGATATTGCAAAAAATATGCATTAGCGGGGTAACTCTGTTTTTTACGACGCGAAAAAATATTTCGCTGCCCATGCTGATTGCTCTGAATGTGCTATTCATTGGCATTACAGCATATTACCAACCGTATTTAACCGATGATGAATTTTTAAAAATTAGACGTTTCGGGCGAAAACAAGCGAATGTTCAACGCATTAATAAATGTTCCAAGCAAGGATGTGGCATTAACAATAGCCTGGATATTTTGCTGTTGGTCGGGGAAACATGCATATGCATATCTTCCTTGATTTCTTACAGCGTGGAGTCAACAATACGGAGCGAGGCAGAAGAAAATACACCATCGTTGGCGGGGACAACTAATGCCAATGCTACTTTAAATGGAACAGCATCTAGTTTTCTAGTTCAACAGCAAGAACCATTGGCGAAACGCATTGCAAAACACTATCCGGTAGCAAATGCAATGATTGCAATATTTGATATTCTTGGGATGATCATTTTTGTGTCCGGCTTTTTGTACTTTTTAAAGGAGGTTTTTGTTTATGTATGTTGTAATGTATGCTGTAGAGTTTGTGTCCATGAAAACAAAAAGAAGAAAAGATCTCAAATTCAAATTGTGCCAAAAACTGAAGAAGAAGAAGAAGAAGAAGAAGTTCCAACAAAAAAAAGTAGTACATTATTCGATTTATAATAGAAATTAATATATCATCATCAATGTAACACTCAATTACAATGCAATATTTTATTTATTAATAAGAAGTGCCGGTTACATTATTATCTTCTCATTTTAATTTTAATTATTATTATTGAAATTATTCGTCGTAGTAGTAGTAGAGTAGTGGGGTGGTATTATTATTTATTATTATTATTATTATTTATTATTATTATTATTATATTATCTTCGTTGTTGTTCGTTCGCGTTCTTCCTTCCTTCCTTCCGTCCTTCCTTCCGCCCTCTTCTACGTTCGAGATTGCCGAGATTGCCCAAAGCACGCAGCGCTCGCCGACCAAGGGAACTCTGCGATGGCCACACTCGCAGCTTCGGATCTCAACACGCAGATAGACGAAACGGTCTCTGTTAAGCATTTGTACAACAAACATCGTGCCGAGATCGATGAGCTGAAACGTTTGGCTCCTCCTCCTGCACTAGAGGTAGACGGGGTCCCAGGGGACGGCTTTGTATGCAAATACGACGACCTGTTCTACCTCAGGTATGTTCTCAGCTTTCCAGGTGATCAACGTGGTGCTACGGAAGCGGTAAAGTTTAATTTTGATTTTCGCGCTTCTGATGCTCACATAAAACGAATAAAAAAGTGTCGTAGCGGCGAGGTAAAGAATGACTTTGCCATACTCGAAGCGGCGAAGTGGAACGTTGCTGGACCGTTGGGAATCGACGATAATATGAATAAAATTGTTGGCCGTGGTGTGCTCAAAGAGAACACAGGCGAGGGGTTTGTGATAGTCGTGCGCATTGGGCTCTGCAAGCAAGAGGAATTGATCAATTCCCTCACATTTGAAGAACAAAAGGACATGCAGTTACTGCACCGAGAAGCTGGTTTCCAATACGTTGATAAGCTGACCAGGTCTACCGGTTTGTTGTGCAAACAAATCCTATTTTTTGATCTTAAAGGGGCCTCATTGAGCTCAATGAGTGATAGTAGAACACGTGGGATACAAAGTGAAGTTAGCAACATAGGAAAAAAGTGTTATCCGCAACTCGTCGATAAACTTGCGATTGTAAACGCCCCTTCATGGTTTGCCGCCCTTTTGAAAGTAATGAAAGCAGTACTACCAAAATCCACGCTTGAAAAGATTGAATTGTTTTCATCAACAGACAGTCTGTGGAATAGTGAGTGGGCATGCCGGCGCTTAAAACGTGATAATATGCCTCGCTTCTTGGGTGGGAATCTACCTGATAGCGAGTTGACACCGCAACTCTCTGGAAAATGTTTGCATGAGACTCCATTGCCTTGTGTGTCTCTGAAACCGAGGGGCAAGGAGTCAGTCCCTATTGTCGTTTCCGCCTCAGGAAAGCATGTTGTCAAATACCTAGTATCTATTTTGAATCGTGGCGTAAGTTTTTCCATAACGTTTTGTCCGCGTGATTCTGGCACTGAGCCAACTGTTATGCGTGTTAATAGTAAAATCGAAGCAATTAACGGGCCCATCCGAGATAGTCTGATTATTACACGCCCCGGAACACTTAATTTTACCTTCGATAACTCTCACAGCATGATGCGGGAAAAAAAAATCAAGTACATAATTTCGATCGAAGCCGAGCAGTAGATTTATATATATATATATATATTATGTTTTATTATTATTAACACGGTTATTTGCGAGTCTTCTACAGCAGCTACTCATCAGTTTTGGGAGCCCCAACAGCATTTAATACAAAATCTTTGTCTTCATCTTTCAATGGCGAAGCTTTCCTTAGAGTGCAAGGGGTTCGTGAAAAATCAACAGCAAATGCTGGTGTAAAATAGTTTCCTAACTTTTTATGAGTGACAGTCTTCGCATATGTAGGGATTGCAACTTCATCGGTTCTTTTTACCATGGCAAAAGAAAGGTTGTTCTTCAAGCAAATTGATTGAAACTCCGCGATCGTAAACTTTGAAATGCAATGCCGAACAACAACAGTAACGTCGGTAATATTCGTGATTCTATCAAATGGCGCTTTATTCCATTTTGTTTTATTTGTGTGCCACAATGTTGCTGCAGGGCAATCGTTTTCCTGCCCTGATTCATGCCCCCTTTCCATAGCCGGGACAATAATATGCGCGCACGCAACATCCCAATCATGCTCAGTCATTGGAATGTACATGGCAATTTTCTCGCCACTAGAGCATGTGAATATGTCGCTTAATTCGTACAATTCTGGAAAATCTGGTAAAAACGGAGTTTTTAGCCATGTGTAGTTAAGATGTTTGTCGAACATACTCATGTAGTAGCCTAAGCCCATGGAGGAAATATCCACCTTTTGCCCATCATTTCCTGGTGCCGTTGTCGTAGAGCTCGGCGATGATCTTGCCACAAGAGTTGCACTAATAATTGTAGCCACGAACCCAGCCAGGTACTTCGCATTGATTGGCATATTTATGAAAGCTCCAGAGCCTGGCATTTTATCTTTCAAAGTTCCTTTTGATATCACATTCTGATAACATTGGCCAAGCAAGCCTTGAAGAAACATTTCTGGCTTCTCTTGGCGTATTGGAATGTATATTATACTTGGATTTATACTCTTTACACGATCATGGGTCAAAGACATAGCACTTTCTTTCTCTTTATCAATCACAACGATATCCGCCCACCTAAAATATTGGTCCAGAAGCAAATTTTCACTTTTTCCAATGATGTACTTTAAAACGCCTTTGCGCTTCATTTTTCCACTGCATTTGATGGTTTTTGAGTACTTGTTGCGATTACAGTTTGCAAATATTGCCCCCATTTTTTTATTTCCCATCGGACCCAATTTTCGCGCAGGGTCCAAGTCTTTATCAAGTTCCAGCTTAATTACTGTGGCCCCTTGATCTGCTATTATCTGTGTAGCTAATGGACCCCCAATGCGAGTGCAGATTTCAATCACTTTTACTCCCGTTAATGGCCCATGGGGAAATTCACCAAGTGAATCTGCGGTTTGATTTTCTATGGAGTTGTTGGCAAACGTATTGCCTTCTTGCAACAGCTCAATCCATTTGAAGCTGTCAGCTGCAGCATCCAGGTTCTTTTCCTTTAAGAAATTTGATGTTGAGGTAGCCACGTTGGAGCTGTACAGATCTCGGATCTGCACATCTTCATATTTCAGTTCCTTCAAAATTTTAGTCGTATGTTCGCCCATCATAGCTGCTGGTTCTCTCGACGGATGGATACCGTATGTTGCAATCGAGTCTTTTTGTTGCGAGACAACCGGGGTCTTTTCAAAATTCGCGGGGAATCGAGCGTATCGATATTCGCCGAAAATAAAGTGATTCCCCTTCTTAACGTTTTCCCTAAAGCTCTCCATGTTTCGTGCACTTTCCAAAGAGAGAAATGGAACTTGTTCGTCTTTTTTATTTGTGTATAATTTTTTCCAATCGGCGGCTCCTTTCTTCTTTGCAACAGGTTGCTTGAATGTCTCAGTTTGGAAGCCGTCGCACCAAGTATACTGAAGTGTACATTTCAAGGGGTCCATTCGAATGTATTGCCCTCCAGCACCTTTGTTTCTAGCGTAAAGTGCGCTGCAAATTGCCTGTGTCGCAGTGATGCTGCCAATTTTGCAGCAGAATGCTTCTGGCACGAGGCGATTTGACATCATGCTTGCCAATCCACTCGCTGCTTGCAGCACAGGCTCATAAGATTTAACGTTCTTGCTGCTCACGAAAACGTTCTCAAAGTATATCACACTTGGGTTAATACGCGACGCTTCTTTGTAAGACACGCAAAGCTTTTCTATCAATGCATTGGATAAATTAGACAACAAAATGACGTCGCATCGCTTTATAAGCCGATTCAAAATATCTTGGCCTCTTGGCCTTAGTAAGTCTAGCAAAATGGACTGTTTTCCACGTCCTGTGTGGGCGAACAAACCGGACATACCAGTGGACACGGCGGCACCGAGAAAGCGTGCGTGGTCTGGTAGCGCGACTGACTCTACGTTTATGACTTGCGCGCCAAGGTCGCCCAGAATAGTACCACAAGCGGGTCCTGATATACCGTTTGACAAATCCAGAACTACGATGTCCTTTAGTGGCCCCATGGTTTGCCGCCTAACAATGCCACCGTTTATTAAATATTTTCGATATTGCAGCATGCCCGACAAGTATAGCACTACGGAAAGTAGCGACGCAAACTTGCCATACCGACGCTTCAAGTAGTATGAAAGTAGCACCGCCGCCAGCGATGCCAGGGTGCGGTTACGCGACCCGAAATACACGGAAAGTACTTGCCCCATGCTGACCGTGTAGGGAGGGCGCGAGGTGAAGTGTGTCTGTGCGCTCCACGGAGGTTGAGCTTGCAGAAGAACGGGGTATTACAAAAAGTTGGACACAGCAGCAAGCAGAAGAGGAGAGAAGAAGAACGAAGGAGAATAAAAAAATAATTATTAATAATAATAAAGAAAAAAGAATAATATTATTATATTATTATATTTATAATAAAAGAAGAGGATACCCTAAACCTAACTCCATTACCTGCCCGGCGGACTCCCCCTGCTGCTAGGCGAGTGCTTGTACTAGCTACTCTAGTACATATAATCTAAAAATATGAAGTGCATTGTGTGCAATGGTGCATTATTATAAAATATAAAGTCTCTCGTGTGCATCGCTGCATATTATTGGCACACTTTCCACATCATCATTCATTATATTATCACCGAATAATAAGTACTATTGGGCCATGTTTCTAACCCTATTTCTAACACTCAACATACTTGGTGCTGTGGCAGTGGTAAGCTGCGCAATGGCCTGAGCCTTTCTTCGCCGCTTCTTCGCTGTCTGCCTGCTAATAAACCCTAGCCTTAACACTGAATGTCTGGGTGTGGCAGATGTGTGGATCACTTCTTCCCCTTCGTGCATCCATTGTCTGTCCATGTTACTGTGCTCTTTTGTGACGCATCACACAAATCGCGCCTGGGTGGTTAAAATGTGTCATCCAGTTATTTTATTGTTCTCTGGAAAGTCGGTTATGTCCCATTGTAGCATCGCACGTAGTTTGTTCGTTGGACAAAACGCAATGGAGGGTATGCTGAATCGCAGCGATAAGATGGATCCATCGTTTCAAGTACGAAGATTAGTACTGTTCACGTACCCGCGGGCTCCTACCACCATCCCTGGTCGGAGCAAATAAGATGGATCCATCGTATCAAGTACGAATAGTAGTAGTGTGCATACCCTCACAGGCTCCTACCACCATCCCTGGTCAGAGAAATGAAAGATTCTTTTCAGTGGTCACGGAGTATCACACTACGAAAACATGTTCCATAGATAGGAGCAATCTGTACTAGAACTTAATGTATGCAATAAGAATAGTCCTTTATCGTAATGTTATGATAACAATGCAAAAGAGAAGTGTTGATTATTGTATCTTTCTTTATTATATTACTATCATATCATATCATATTATATTATTGTTGATTCGCATTATATATTGCATTAAGTGATGCGCCAATAATATAGGATAGATGAAATCAATTGATAACAATGGTGATAGTAAAATATAATGTAATAATAGTAGTAGTAATGATACTAAAAAGACTGATAATAATGCAAAAATAAAAGCACAATGCATTATAATTATTGTAATTATTATTATAAGCTACTACTAATAATAATCACTACTATATCATTATTATTAATTTATATTACAAAAAATCATAAATATCATTATTATATTTACTACTACAATAATGGCCAATAATAACATTATTATATAATATAGTATTTATTGTATTTTATATCATTACAACATATTGGCCATTATGTTATTATATCATTTTTTATTATTGTATTGTGTGTAGTACTACAGTATTATTATATCTCGTCGTGGCTTTCTTTGTTTTTTGGCGACTCTGGGGTCTACGGCCAGGGCGCGATATGTTGGTGCGTTCGCCTGTCCGTTGCAGCGTAGCAAAATAGCAAGTGAGTGCGCGTAGCCATGAATAAGTACAACGTTCGTTTTCACGAAGAGGGATCGCTTGGTCTGACACTGGTCGCGTCGCCGACTGGGTATACTGTCGTGCAGAAACCTGGCAAAGGCCAAGCGGCAAATAAAGGGATCGACCCTGGGGATATCTTGCTGGAGATCAACGGGAGGGAGCTGGGCAGAACTCCTTTCGACCAAGTGCTGCAGAAGTTGAAGCGGGCCGGACGGCCTGTTGACATGGTATTCGCAACTCTGGTAAACGCTGAAACCCGGATGGAATACTTTGGACAGGAGGAGCCCTTGTACTTTGGTGGCCTTGGGCAGCACGGTGAGAACGCTTCCGTCCTTAATGGCCGTGGTTCCTTACTAGGCGGGAACAAACGCTCTGGTGGGGGCGGCAATGAGCGGCGCACCAGCATCACAGCCAGTGGATCCGTTGCTTCTCGTGGAGCACACGCGGCAAACAAAGGCAGGCCCGGCCCACCACCTCGCAGACCACCACGACCTGACAATGGCAATCGTGCACCGCCACCACCGTCACGTGGAGGCGCCCCTCCACCTCCCGGGAGGGGGGGCAGGAAACCTCCCCCGAGGGCACCGGCGCGGAGCGATCGAGGAGCTTCAGGGAGAAATGCCCCACCAGCCAGACAAGCTCCAGGCCCACCCCCTAGATCTAGGAACGCCCCGCCTGCCCCATCGCGGTCGGGGGCACCTCCGCCACCTTCCAGGTCCAGGAACGCGCCGCCTGCCCCATCCCGGTCGGGAGCGCCCCCCGCGCCGTCCAGATCGAGGAACGCACCACCTGCCCCATCCAGGTCGGGGGCGCCACCCCCACCGTCCAGATCGAGGAATGCACCGCCTGCCCCATCCCGGTCGGGAGCGCCCCCCGCGCCGTCCAGATCGAGGAATGCACCACCTGCCCCATCCCGGTCGGGAGCGCCTCCCGCGCCGTCCAGATCTAGGAATGCCCCGCCTGCTCCGTCTAGGTCGGGAGCACCCCCTCCGCCGTCCAGATCGAGGAATGCACCACCTGCCCCATCCAGGTCGGGGGCGCCACCCTCATCCTCACGCGCGGAACCTAGTTATAGTAGGAGTCGCGCTGCGCCTCCAAGACCGGGGCCAGGTAGCCGCGGAGCGGATGACAACTATACAGCGTCCTCACGCGCGCCGCCATCACGACCGGTCATAGAATTGTCAAAGGAAAATTTGGCACGCCAAAAGCAGTTAGAGGAAGAGAAAAAGAAACGGGAGGAAGAAGAGCGTAGGATACATCAAGAACGCTTAAAACAAGAAGAACTCCTCAGAAAAGAGCGCGAAAAAATGGAAAAAGAATTGGAAGAGCAGCGCAGGAAAATGGAAGAAGAGCGAAAGAAAATCCAAGAGGAGCAGGATCGTGTCAGAAGGGAGCAAGAGCGGAAAGCTGCAGAAGCAGAAAGATTACGGCTTGAAAAGCAGATGGAAGAGGAAAAAAGAGCCTTAGAAGCTGAGCGCAAGAGGCTACTGGAAGAACAAAAACGCATTGCAAAGGAAAAAGAAGAGAGGCTAAGGCGAGAGGAGGAAGAGCGACAGCGTATGGAGTTGGAAAGAAAAATCGAAGCCCAGAAAAGGGCTCGTGAGGAGGCACGGCTACAGCTTGAACGGGAAAAGGAAATCCAAAGGCGAGAAAAAGAAGAAGCGCGCTTACGCATCCAGCGTGAGATAGAACAGCAACGTCGAGTCATTGAGGCTGAACGCGAAAAACTGCGTCTAGAGCGAGAAAAACTAGAAAGAGGAATTATCGATGTCCCTGTAAGAAGCAGTTATAGGGCAGAACCTCAGCGTGGCGGGAGAGAACCTCAGCGTGGCGGGAGAGCACCGGATCCACCTCGGCGTTCAGTAAACCAAGGAAGGGCGGCATTTGCACAAGAGGCAGCAAAAGCAAAACGGGACTCTTACACAATGGGTGGTAGAGCAGCAGTGCCAGGTGGTGGACGAGGAAGCGTGCGTGCGACTGGCTCAAAAGGTGGCTATTCAGCTGGCCTTATGGGCACAAATAAAAACTTGATTCAGCCATCGCACGACTCAAAAAAGTACACTTCCGGTATGCTTGGTGGTTACTCTGGTGGGAAGGGAAACAGTAGTAGCGCCTCAAGAGGAGCAAAAGAGATGTATGTAGCAATGTATGACTTTGCAGCAGAAACCGGGGAAGAAATGTCTGTGCGAAAAGGAGAAGAAATGGAGCTTGTAAAAATTTTGGATGATAATTGGGCCGAAGTTAGTATTGGTAGGTCTAAAGGTCTTGTCCCGAGAAATTATATCAAAAAGGCTTCTGGAGGGGGTAGAAAGGCGCCACCGCCAGCTCCAACTAGTAGAAAAGAGATGTACGTTGCATTGTACGATTTTGTCGCGCAAAGTCGCGATGAGCTAAGTATTCGCGAGGGAGAAAGAATGGAATTGGTTAAGAATCTGGATGCTGATTGGTGCGAAGTTGCAATAGGCCAAGACAAAGGTGTTGTGCCTAGAAACTACATTCAGAAATGTTAAAAAACTAAATCCACTCACAGTTTAATTTGGTAACTCATATGTGTACACCATACATTGACATTTGTGTGATAACAGGCGAGAAAAGAAGAAGAGAGTGTAAAAGTTCTTCTTTTTTATTACAAACTTTAACTGGTAATTTGAAGATTAAATTACACTTTAAGTTTTAAATATTAGTACAAAAGAAAAATTTAATCTCCTCCATTTATATATGTGTTAACGTAACAATATAAATGCCTTCGTGTGGTACTTTTTTAGGTTCGTTTGATAGATCAGCTGTGAGTCTTAGTAACCTTAAAATTATTTTAAATTACGTTTAATCAATTTATAAACACACACATCGATCACGCAACTCCACACTGCCACCATCAGATTCTAGGACTTCTTGGGCTCCTGGGGCTAGCAGGTTCTGTTTGATTGATATACGCAGCCGCAACATCGTCACCATATGATTCGGCCTTCATGCCTAAATTATCTTTTGCATCAATATTACAACCGCTTGCAACCAACAGCTGAACTATCTTCGTTTCATCGTGCTGTACACAACAAAACAATGGTGTCCAGCCTGCTTTATCCCTTCCTTCCATTAGCGAATTGTTTACGTTCAAAAGAAATCGGCACATATCTTCTAATCCTTTCATGGCTGCAATGTGCAAACTATTCCTACCGTAGTAAGAGGCAAGTCCCGATGATGCACCTAGATCAAGCAGCTTCTGAGCACAATCTTTCTCACTATTCGCAATGGCATTCATGAACGGTGACCACCCTTTGTTATCCTTATGGTCAATATTAATATTGTCAAGTCCGTGAGTGTTACAAATAACCTCAATTGTAGAAAGGTTACCGTATTGCGCTGCATGGTGCAAAGCACTCCACCCCATCCCATCCCACGCATTTGGATTACACCCCCTACGTATTAACATTTCAACCTCTTCATCTTCTCCACGAGCAGCGGCCAGACGCAAATCCTCACCATACTGTATACTGTGGGCAAACGCGTGACTGAAAAATTCGATGAACATGTCGGGATCTATACTCCGTATAACCTTTGTAGAGTGAACGGACGAGTGGACACTTGGATCTTCTAGGTTCTCACTTGCCTCAGGATCGAGGACTTGACTCTGTTGTGCACTACCACCAGATATCGATGACATTTTTGAGGCTTCCTTTAAAGATAAAGTTGATGGGTCATCGTTCAAGCCGCCAACTTGCACTGATAGGTCCACTTGGTTTGCTTCTACAAAACTTTCAAAGTCCTCCCCAAATGCTTGCTGGGAGTATTTATTTAACTGTTCATTCGTCATGGTAGTCCCTAACCTTTTCAAAGCATCCATTGCGTTGCCATCCGCATTTTCTATTGCTTCAACAATCCGAACTCGCCACTCTTCTGACAGTGTCGAAGTACGGGCGAAAAAAGGTGGATCGACGGTTGTATACACAGACGTTAGCTGCGACATTGATCTAGTCAACGTCATGGCGTCTTGCATGTTTACTCTTCCGTGTTATAAGAACCAGGTTATGAAGTTTTATAGAAAGAAATGTCTTGGCGTCCTGCGTGCACCCTTCCCGGATCAATGTGCTTTCCTATCCTACGGCAACCACCGTTTGAGGCTGCAAGTTGACGTGAGCAACAAACTGGCGTGTGTGTGATGTTCTTCTCCTTCTCTCCCTCCTTCTTCTTCTTCTCTTCTTTTTTTTATTGTTGTTTTTTGTTTTTGTCGTGGTGTTGTTTTTATAATAATAAAATATAATAATGAGAAATAAAAATATATTTTTTTTATTATTATTATTATTTTTTAGTAGTATTATTAGTAGTAGTTTATTGTTATATATAGGCATTCTTCATGCATCATGTAAAACGGATCTTCTTCCCGCATTGTTCATATTTAAGGTATAATATTTACATAATTCATACTGTAAGAGTACAGTAAAGTGTTGTGATAGCTACCCATCGTATGAACACTAATTGTATTACATTATATTATATTATTTGCTTATCGTATGAACAATAAGTGTATGTTATGTTATGTATAATTAAGGAATTAGCGTTCGCATGAATATACTCACCCCGACCAACCTGTGTCATATGATGTCCTGTTTTCATTGCATTGATTGTGAGAATGCCAACCGAAGCGACTAACGAACGAGGGACTAACGATCGTACTAGTACACTACGCCAACTGCTTGCAACTTTGGCAAGTAAGATCACCAGTACATCTTATCATTGTTGTTGGCTAGGCTATGATTTTATTTTTGTTATTACTGGCAATACTAAATCATTGTTAATATAATAATTGTTTTAATTTCTTTTTTTTCTCACTTCTTTTTTAGTAGCCTACGCATCATTGAAATTCATTTTAAATCTCATTATATTATAAATACATTCTAATTCGTACTCGGTTGTTAACAAATAATAATACTCTACTACATATTTTTTAATTTTTTATTATTCGGCATTATAATTTTGTGTTGTTGTTGTTGTTAGTTGCGATTCAACGATTCAACGCCATGACAACAACGCGACAGCGCAGATTGGACAGACCAACCCTCTTGTTGGTACGTGTACGGTCCCATCATTCTGGCGCTCTATGCCCAGCCAAGGACAAGAAGGACCCACCGATTCGGAACTACAGCCCCCGGTACCGGGTCGTGCATTTTGAACCATGCACCAAGGTTACGTTATAAATACTTTGATCGGGGCACTTTTGCTCATTTCAACAAGCTATGGTTCGACTATATCATCCGTTCAAACATACGATGGTGGTAGTTGGTGCGGTGCAAATGGTGGCTGCAAAATAAAGGTTCGAGGCACAGGGTTTGGCAATGAATTTAATCGCCCTCTTGTTAGGCTCCTCCCACAAATCGAGGATCTGGAAACAACTGTGCCAGGTAGTGTTCCTTGCGATATAATTAATTATTGGACATCAAATACAACCATTATATGCACAATCGGCAGTGGTGCGTACTCGATGTTTCAATCGCATGAACGCTTTAAATACTTTCAGGTCCAAGTTACACACAATTATCGGCATGCTAGATGCACAGCGTCGCACTGCAGAATCTTGTTGTCAAAGGTTTACAACGCACAAATTACCCAAATTTCTGTCCCAAAAAACGACGTCAAAAGCGTTTCATTTGGAGACCCTATCGAATTACGCGGAGGACAGCTGTATAATAGCGACAAGGCGGATACACATATTATCGTGCTGGGTCACCTCAACAACAGATGTAATCCTGCTAGTACCTCGGCCATTGATGCTGAAAATAACGTGCCGTTGCTACCAAATAGCCATTCGAAGACAAAATGCCACATGGACAATGCAATGTTGCACCCAGGTAAATATAATGTTTCACTGACTGTCGAAATACCGTACTGTCGTGGCGTAGCAATCTTAAAAAATACTGCTTTGATCCCGGACTTGTTCAGTAGGACGAAAGTTACGTACATGTTCACCGTTACACCGACGATAAATAGCGTAGTTGTAGTAGGCCATAGCGCATACGGTGGCAATGACCTGTACATTTACGGGCACGGCTTCGGGACAAACCCAAGTAAACTGGATATACGAATAACTGACATCGACTGTGGTGGTTTAGCATGTCCGCATAGTAGATGTAAAACAAATGAATCTTGTGTCAACGATATCGACTGCTATGGTAATACTACTTGTGGTGGAAATAAATGCATTTTACCACCATTGCCACCCCCGAGTGGGGCTACTACATCTGCAACAGCAGCAATATCAAAAGTTCTTGGGCGTGGAATCTTGCATTTTGATAGGCACAAATATTTTGCTTTAGAAAACTCTGGGCATGAGATCATGTTGTATGTGAAGCGTAGTCAGGGAACGTTTGGTACTGTTTATGTAGAAGCTAGTACGGCATCGCAGACATACAATTTATGTTTTGAACCTGGGCAAACTAGTCAAAATTTTTCAGTCCCATTACCGATTGATAATAATGTATGGGAATATCCATTGAAAACGTTTACTATTACCCTACTAAATCCGTCTGGAGGTGCAAACATTCATAACATTAATAATTCCGCAAAAGTCACCATTATAGAAGACGATGAATCACCCTTTATTGCTATCGCCGAGCATTCAATTTATGTACGAGAACACCCCGATCTTGCCAAAACGGACATCCAGATATTGATTACTAGGAAGCATAATTTGCATGGTAATATCAAAGGACAAGTTCTGCGTTCAGGTGCAGCCGCAGGTGTAAGCCTTTTCCCGAATGAGTTTGCAGTACCATCAATGACCGAGACAAAAGAAGTCACCATACAATTAAAACCAGATTCAAAAATTGGATCACAAAGAGATAAAGGATATGCGATACTCGATGTATTCCTAGCTTGTTTAGAGGGTTGCTCTATGGTTTCCAGCAATAGATCAAGAATAACATTTTTGTTTGATTCGAAGAAATCTGGCAGGCATAATGACATGAAAGCTTCTAGAAAAGTCGTTGGTTCATTGATGCTTAAAGGCGAGACGCTTGAAAAATGGAGAAGTCCGACGATGCAGAATTCATTTAAGCTTTCCGTCCTCCGTGTCCTCTACAATAGATATAACAACGAAGAGTTGGCAGACACACTGTTTGGATCAAGAAATAATGAAGATATCATTACTATACAGTCAATTGCGCTGGCATCGGAAACATCTTCCCGACGCTCCCTACTACAAGCGCAATCACCGCTTTCTTTACGCTTTGAAGTTGGGTTGTTGGTATACGGTGAGTTTGCTGCTACTTCGGCTTCATTTATTTCGGGCGTTTTTAGTGAAACTACCACCATTGCCTCTCTAGCAGTAGAATTAGGGGTTGATCCATCGAGTTGCACAATGATTGGTGTACAAGTCGACTTTTCTGCCCCAGAAATTTTGCATGCAAAACTGCCAAATAATAGCGACAATGCAACCATTGCAAGGCCGGTGCCATCTTCACATAACTATATGTCACTTATTATCCTCGTCTCTGCGCTTGTCGCATTTACAGTATTGCTTGTTGCGGCTGTCCGATATCATATCGTTAGGAAGCAAAGCCACAAAAATGCGAGCGGGAAGGTACCCAAGCAAATCATTGTGGCGCAGCAACAGAAATCAACTGAGAAAAACCACAACTCTATACCAACATCACACCCAAAGAACTTTGCGCCAAGTTTTGCACCACTGCCATCAACCCGCGCTTTGCACTTGTTGGATAGACCAAGTAACAACAGCGCATTTCGGTTGCCCCCATTAACAAGAAATGCACCGACAGTAACACAAAAGAGCGCAAATGACGTAGATAAAAATCGCATCGACGCAAGCGAAAAAGAACTCGAATTTTTGAGAACACTGCATCGGCATGACTCCTTTTTACACGAGCTGACTTCAGTAGAAGGTACCGAGGGTAACGAGGAACAACGCTTTAAGTTTAAATCTAAGTACGTGTTACCAAAACTCGGTCGTGACTTCAATCGCACAATGTACAATCGAGATTTGCAACTCTCGATAAGCTCTGAAGGTGACGCCTACACCAAACAAAGAAAATGCGATGACAATAAAAATAAATATGACATATACACGTTGAAGAGCCAGCCAAGTATACACCTACCGCCTCCACCTTCACAGAAGGAAATTGCACAGTCAACAAAATCCGACCGACGAAAGAGACATCAAATTTCTAAAGCAATGCTACAAGGAAAGTACTATCAACCGCCAAGACCGGATGTGCCACGTATTGTCGATAATGCAGATTCGAAAGTCGAAATTACCAGCTCTGACGATGAGTTAGATGTCACGGAAGCAGTTGTGTTAGATACAGATACATGGGAATCTTCATTTGAATAAAACTTTACAAAAATAAGCTCATGTACATATGTTATTACTTATCTTAAAAGTTAAGAGTCTATACTGATAATTATATCTTAAAGAAAACGAATATGTCACATCTGATCCAGGCTCTTGTTACATTTCGCATTTAAGAAAATTACTTCACATTAAATGTCATCTTTATATTCATCGCACCTAATTCATTTGCCAAGTATCGAAATACGTAGGGCATACTCACACGGACAATTTCGCTTTTGCTATTTCCACCAGTCTCACCCCTTAGTTTTGTACAAAATTCGGTTCGACAAATTATTTCTTCATCCTCACCATTGCCGTGTAAAGTATTCTTAACGTTTGTAGGGCCCAACATGGAGCCACAAGTTTTACATATATACCCTGTGTGTATATCACTACAATTCATAAGCCTATCTTGCAACAAAAATGATGCGCCATGAGCCAATAAAGAGTCGCGTTCCATTTCTCCTAAACGTATACCACCATGTTTTTTCCTACCTTTTATTGGTCTGAAATAATTCATATAAACAGAAGTCATGTTAATCAATGTCTATGGTTATTGGATCGATAATACTTGGGTTCGAGTTAGATACTTACTGCCTTGTCAAGACATTAATTGGGCCCGTTGCCCTCACTTGACTCTTATCGCTTACCATATGGCGCAGACGTTGATAATATACGCACCCAATAAAAATATCTGCATGCAACTCTTTGCCATCAATACCGCTGTACAACGGTTCAGAACCGTAGTAGTTGTAACCAGCTTGCTTCAGCTGTTCTCCAAAATACTCAAATGCGTACTGTTTTTCATGAAATTGAAATGGTGTACTATCTTGGTAAACACCATGGCACGCTCCAGCTTTTCCTGCCATCGATTCAATAAGCATTCCTATCGTCATCCGTGATGGAAATGCATGCGGATTAATAATAATATCCGGCGTCATTCCCGACTCAGTAAATGGCATATCACGTTGCGGCCAAAGCACGCTACACACACCCTTCTGCCCATGTCTAGAGGAAAACTTGTCACCAACTATTGGATTGCGGTTGAAACGTAGCTTTACTCGAACCTTGTTTTCGCTTATGAGTTTTACTTCATCAACAAATGCAGGTTCATTTGATTTGTGCTTTTGTACACGGCTTTTACCAGTGCTCTCATTGATAATACTACATATTGGGTCCCCTTCAAGAACTTGTAAACCTATAGGCGGCAAGCCATCTCTATCCAAAGAAGGGTGTAAGAGCTTCACAGCTTCCAGATCTGCTGTAGAAACATTGCCTGAATAAATGTGAAGCGAACATTATGATGTTAGTAAATACTATCTTCTGGGAGAAATAACTTCACATTACTTACCATTTAGAGCCATAATAACCCCACTAGAATCTTGATCCTGTTCTTCATCGCTACTACTATCATCGTCGCTATCTTTGAATTTGGTCGATTTACCATGTTTCTCTTCTATCGCTTCTTCCTCAGTGCCAACAACTTGCTTTCTCGACGATCGGGGATCTACGTTTCCAAAAAACTCGTTGCCGTTTGGCTGCAATTCAAATGTTACTGTTTTGTATACTGTTCCATGACCAAACCCGCGCTCCATACTAGATTTATTTAAAATCATAGCATCTTCCATATCATAGCCAGTATAAGATATAACACAAACTATTGCATTTGTCCCATTTGGATACTCATCCATACCGAACAACTTGTTTGCCCTGTTCTGTACAATAGGAGCTTGCGGTGTTTGAATTCTGTACATTTTATTATCGGTCCGATATGGTAGCGAGTGAGCCGGAGTACCCATGGTTTGTTTTCCCATTTGACATTGATACATATTCCGCGGACTTTGGTTGAAATCACTAAATGGCGTCAATGATGCAATCGCGCTCAACATATTCGTTGGCTCGATTTCCACATGTGACGGCGCGGCGTGCGTTTCTTTACTTTCCATAATTTCGCGATCAGTGCAAGCAATGTCTAAGAATACTTGTTCCATCGGGCCTAGTATTTCCTCTTTATCCAGAGAGCGGTGCCAAACAGGGCGAATCATTCTTGCAGCAGCTGTCGATAGATATACGCCTGGGTATGGACCACGCTTCGTACGTTTACGAGTTGTTTGAACGGTACCCTTCGTAGCTTCACTTAGTGATGGAAAATATGCGACTTCCATCGTTTTAGAGACCCCGCGTTTACCTAGAACTTTGAGAGATCGTAATTGATCGGTAAATCGCTCAGCATCGTCTGCGCCAATGGTTCCTAAAACTAAACCGTCCAGAACCACACATAATTCTTTTGCATTTGGAATTGCCCGCCCACTCTCACTCGATAAACTATTCATACCGATAGAACATAGTAAGTTATGAAATTGTTTTGAAGACGCTCTATGCTCCTTCACGTTGGCCCTATCATCATTCGCAACAATTTCACAGGCGGAAGCTAAATGCTGCAGTAGTCCACATGGTCCACCATCTGGCGTATGCACAGGGCATAAAAACCCCCATGACTCAGGCAAAAGTTTTCTGACAGTAGTTGTCTTCATCGTAGTAAAGAATGCGCCTCTATGCACGCTACGAAAATGGGCTAAGTAGCGATAGTAGTTTAGTTTCTCCGCAACAACAGTGTATCCAGAAGCTTGCATCAAGTCAAGGCCAGATGTCGATATTAAATTACCAGTTGCAAGAAAGTATTTCATCTTTTCTCCAATATCGCCTTGGCGACCTACAACCTTCTTGATGTAGTTCAAGTCGCGTATTTTACTCTCGGTATCCGCTTTATTGACACGAAAATCTCGACCAATAGTGAGTTTCATGCCATTCAAATACTCCTGTAATTTTTCCTTCACAATCATTAAGTACAAGTGCCCAGGAACCAGGATTTCCTGGTTCATCAGTGAGTCGGCATTATCTTCTAAAATATCGCCTGTAACAAACGCATACAGTTTACGAAGCATCAAAATCAACAGATCGAATTTCTGTTGGCCGACCGTTTCATCACTGCGGTCATCGACATTCGTTGCATCGGCTCCTCGAGGTACCTTTGTTTCGTCCCCTTCGTCCGAGTTATCAGTTACGCTATTAATACTAGCATTCTCATTGCGCATACCAACATTTCTTTCTGCTTTTGACAAATGTACAAAAATGTAACGCCTCAATAAATAAATACCAACTTGCACGTCCGTAATACATGGGGGCATTTGTAAGATGGTTCGAAATCGGCTCCCAATGTAAGCAAGATGTTGCTCCTTCGTAAATAGGCCGAACTTTTTACTCTCCCGTAAATTCATCTCAATTCTACCTGCTGTAAAAGCGTCGTCCTTATTGCCGCATACCACTCGATCGTAAATTTCCCTATCGCTGGTGTCCATGAGCGCTTTCAGCAGCAAAATTACAGGTATAAAAAATTCCTGTTTCTGTAAGCTGAAACGGACCATGGCACCGCCATCGGTCAAATAGTGTAGAGACACGCTTACAGCAGACTGGTCTGGTCGGACGCATCTAATAACGCAAGCTTTTTGGGAATAGTTTGGCCCTCTTTTCTTGAACGAGCTACGTTCAATGGCCATTATATGGTTTCGCTTTGGTATTTGAAGCATGCGGATGACGCGTTCGATCCCATTGCATATAAACGTACCGCCAAACTCGTGGGCCTCCTCGTGTTTCTTGACGAGTTCTTTTGGGGTCAAGTTATTCAAGTGGCATCGCGTCGTCCTTGTCATCAGCGGCAGGCTTGAAAAATGCTTTGATACGTATCGCTTTGGCTCATTGTTGATTTTTATGCCAAATGACACGTTCATTGATGCGGCGTACCATGTTCCTCGCTCACGGCATTCAGAAGGAAACAGCCGTGCGTCCGTACACGGGCCAACTCGCGTTGGGTACCCTATCTGCACGTTATCGACGTCTATTTGGACAACTGTTCCAAAGTTTTCAGAATCACTCTCATCGCCGTTAAGGGCAGTGTTGCTTTGAATGGTAGCAGCAGGTATATCACGAACCGCGTATTTCAACCCGCTGCCCAAAAAGAAGTTAAAAGAGTCAATATGAGGCTGAACTAGGTGCCTTAGGTTTTTCGTTGCCACAGAGTTGGTAGGTGGAATTGCGTGTGGAGATACAGACGGCGCGGTTTTCTTTCTGGGGCCGCGTTGTTCATTTTCGATGTTATGCTGGAGTGGCATGTTGCTTTATATGGCAGTGACTATCAAAAGCTAACTAATGGCTGCGTCCCACGTCCGCGATCGGGTCTTGTTGTATCCTTGCAACTCGCGGCAATCAGCCTGCAATACTGAGCAATATCAACGAAGGCGTTCGTTCGCAAGAAGTAGTAGTGGTGGACTACTGCTTCTTCTTCTTCTTCTTGATTGATGATATGAGTAATAATAATAGTAATATAAAAAATATGATGATAATAATAATAGGAGGAGGATCATAAATAATATAATGGCCAATATATAAATAATAATGGCCAATATATAAAAAAATGATAATAAAAAATGATGATGATGTGGTAGTACATATAGTAGGAGAAGTACCACTTATGATACCCTAACCCTAACCCTAACACTACAGCAATATGAAATGGAACCAGTTGGTAGAGTCGGAGTACGCTTGGCTTGCCTAGTAAAAAGCCTTTCTAATCGACGATGATTTGATGGACGAGAACGATTGAGGACGACGCCCTCCTTTCATCGTACTTGCCAGCGAGGGGTAGGCCTAATACCGTAGACTAAGACCACCCTATCGTTCCAATTGGCCGTACTTGCCAGCGAGGGGTAGGGTTAATATCGTAGACTAAGAGAGCACCCTATCATTACCGTTGACCGTACTTGCCAGCGAGGGTTAGGCCTAATATCGTAGACTAAGACCACCCTATCGTTCCAATTGGCCATACTTGCCAGCGAGGGGTAGCCCTAATATCGTAGACTAATACCACCCTATCGTTCCCGTTGGCCGTACTTGCCAGCGAGGGGTAGGCCTAATATAGTAGACTAAGACCACCCTATACTCCCTATCGTTCCCATTGACCGTACTTTCCAGCGGGGAGTAGGCTTGGTGTCGTATACTAATACCACCCTATACAACAAGGAAAAAGAGGAAACTGGCTGGGCGGGCGATGCAAGCGTTTGGTGATCCCACAGCTTAATTTCCATAAGCTTTGGACGAGGAAAGAAGAAGAGAGACGCAAGGAGAAATTGAAGAGAGGAAAAGAGGAGCGGAAGAAGAAGAAGTAAAGCAACTCTCCAAGTCAATGAATAATAAAGGTAAAGGCAAGAAGAAAGAAATTTTAAACTACACTCTGCATCAGCAATATAATAATGTGTACAATGATGCAATAAACGACGACTAATGTACCAATACACAACAACAAAACAGTAAATAATAAATTTTATCCACCATATCATATTATTATTATTACTGTATTATTATTATTATTATCCGATGTTGTGGAGGAGCAACAGAAGAAAGAAAAAAAGAGACAAATTGTTTCCATTTGCAGGTCCAAGCAAGCATACTCGGCCTGCTCGTCTGGATCAAATGTGCTCTTAAGCATCAAACGCAGGGCATTCGCTTCATCCCCGGTTTTACCAGCATGACTATACGCCGTAGTCCATGTACAAAGTTTTTCCATGGACTTTTCGGTTTGAGTATAATAACCCTTTGCGTTTCTTCTACAAAGACCAGCTTACGTCACAATTCTCGTAGACACAAAAGTCTTCAAACTGTAAATAACAAAAAAAGTAATAATAATAACCTTTTGCGGCAACAGGTCCCATTTGACGTTTCCGATTTTGATCTATCGAACATGAGACAAACAGTTTCGCCATCTGGTGAGTTCATTGTTGACCAGGACACACAGGTAGCACTTGATAAACCCTTTGACAACCCTGTTTTGAACGATGTTCCCACCTGGCATAAAGGCAAGGAACGAGCAGGGGAGGATTATGCTTCCGTATCGAAGGCAGAAGCAGCGATGGATGCTAGTGCACCGTTTGATCCTGCAGTTGCCGCGTCACTAAAAATACCAGCGCCAAAAGTTAGACATAACAGTGTAGTAAACGATGTGAACTTTTTGAATAGTCTTAATCACGGTGCGCACGTTGAGGAGCTAATGGAGCATCAAAATGCGCAAGGGCTTAACGATGTTAGCACATGGCATGGTGGACATAATGATGGTGGATATAACGGTGGGCATAATGATGGTGGATATGGTGGACATAATGATGGTGTACAGGAGGCTCCAGCCTTGCATCATGCTCACCCTTCCGCCTCGGAATTTCAATCACTTGACGATCAAGTAAGCGAAGAGGTACAGAATGAAGTTCCGTCCGCTGAAAGTGACCTCAACAGTGGTGGAAAAAGTGCCGCCAGCAGTAGGGGTACCAACAGTGGCGGTAGAGCTAGTACCACTTCCAATAGTGGCGGTTTCAATAGCGGTGGAAGTCATACCCCAACAAATGTAGACACTTCAGGTGCAAGCTGCCAGCCGGGCGGCGCGGACTACTTGGCAAAAGGTACGGCTGGATACAATCGCCTCTACAACCAGCTGGCTACCCATGAGGGGAAAATCTTGAATAACTACATTGATTCTGTTGGGAAGCCTACTTTTGGAATTGGGCATCTGATTCTTAGCTCGGATCCTGAATATGGCAAACCATCGTGTCCTGCAAGTAGAGTCAGGTGTAGTTCAGGATACAAAGTTAGCGAGTCACGCGTTAAAGAAGTATTTGAGTATGACCTTAAGAAACATATTAAACAGGCAAAAAGGATTTATTCCGGCGGGAAGTTCGCAAACTTGCCAGCCATTGCACAGCTGATCATTGCAGACATGACGTTCAATATGGGACAATTCAATTTTCCTGGCATGAAAAGAAATGTGCTAAAGGGAAATTATGTTGAAGCCTCGAAAGAAATGACAGACAGTTTGTGGTGCAGACAAGTGAAAGGGCGATGCACAACATTGGTTAATATGATGGCGAGTATAGGCAAATGCAATCCCCCATGACAAGATTATGTCGAAACGCATCGTTGATTTTGAAAATATTAGTCCCCCGAAACGCATGTTTACTTTATAAACAACACGCGGACGGACATGAAAAAGCGGTTTCGCGAATGTGGGAGAGTATACGGACGAAGGCAGTGACCAGTTACACTATCGAAAGAACAATCAGAATTTGACGTCTGGAACGTAAATAAATGTAACACTGTAGTTTAACCAAAACATTTTCTAGAGTCTTTTTGACCTTCACAAGGTTCAAACATATTTCTTATTACTTCACAAATGACTACGGATTTTCCAAGTCAACACGCCATACTCGGACAACTTGGTCATCTCCACAGGTAACCAATATCTTTTTATCCACAGGTGAAGTTTCAACAAAATTTATCGATCCGAAGTGTCCTGCGATAATTGTGTTGCGCATGAAAGACTTTCTTTGCCACATGGACAGGTTGCCGTTTTCATTTCCGCTCACAGCAAAATAGTTTTGATGTTCCAAAAAGGCGGACCTAGTAGTGTAAGGTGCGTCGAACATTCTGGTGCTCATTGTGCAAGATTGGACACACGCCCGCTTCCGAAGGTCCCATAGCTCTATTGCTTTCGCATTCATACGAGAAGGATGAAATTCTGCACTTGCAGAAAAGGCAACAAGAACTTCATAATTGTTGGGACACAAAACAATCGATGACGGCAAAAGTTGTTTACCGACATAAATGTTTGAAAGTGGAAGAAGATCATAATGGTATAATCCATGAATACTTGCAAAAGCGTAGACAAAAATTCTACCCTCTGTCGACAAAAATACAAAATTCGATAGGTCGCTTGTAATAGCCATATCAGTGGCTACAAATGCCAAAGAGACAGCCTTGCGAATATACTTTGAGCTTTCCACTTGGTTTTTCATATAGGAAGTGCGTATCGTAGATTGAATATCCCAACACACTAGAGAACCGCTTACATTGCTGCTGTAAAATATGCTTTCATGACCAGGTACCCAGCACGCGGTCAAAACTTCGTCAGTATCTTTACGCAAGGCAATGGATACATTCAAATTCATGACTCGCGACGATACCGCTTCTGACTTTGGCCGTTGCGTAATAGCATTCATGTCCCATAAATCTATCGAACTCTCAACACCACCCGTTGCTATTAATTTAGAGCTATCAACATTCCAAGATATTGACTCAGTACGCCTGCTGCCAAGAAGTCTAGCAACCAGCTTTATGTTTCTTGACACCACGGCATATATCAATATTTTGCCGTTAGCACTTCCCGTTGCGAGAAAACGGCCGTCTCGAGAAAAATTGGAACACCACACCTCGCCGTCATGGTCGTCAAGGACGCCAAAGGGCACCAGGGCACAATATCCAGGTTGTTTTCTGTCGCATAAAAGGGGGGGTATGCGTGCTGAAGTGCACGGAACTTTAAGGGAAGACGGATGCTCCACAAGCAAACATGTTTGGAGAACCTGAGCAAGCAACGGCTGAAGTACACAATTAATTAGAAAATTATCTGCATCCAGGGACAATGCCAGTATTTGACCACTGCGCTTCGATGAACAATTCCGTGACTCCCGAAGATATCGAACAGCTCGCAAAAGACGATTGAAAGACTTACCTTCCACTGGTACCAACCCACGAAATATAGCGAGGAGTAGGGCAAAACGTTCCCTGCGCGCTTGTATCTTTAGCAAACTAGCCCACGCATGCTTCCAGATATCTTCGAGGGGAGGCATGCACGCGGTATTTTAGGTCCACTGCAAATGCACTGCGCTACTTTAGTTTGGATCACTTAACGAGCGCGTAAGCCCATACACCTCTGACCCCTGCAACCTGCAACCAGCTGCATCATCATATTTTATTTTATTATTTATAAAAAAATAAGAAGAACGAATAATGAATAATAATATAATAATAATAGTAGTAGAGAGTAGAGCAGCATATTATTAATAATAAGTCCTGCTGTCCAAACTCCTTCCATTTCCGGACTAACTCCGCCTAA